>JARQOC010000010.1:75723655-75761745 GCA_033576535.1 Allobates femoralis | reverse complement strand
TGGCAAGTGATTGACTGAAGCAGTCACACGTCTGTGTCGAGAAGTCATCCCTGGAGCAATAAGAGCTTAGGCTGGTGAGTCGGCTGGGAACTTGTAAAGAGATTGTTGATTTTTTCAATATTTAAGCAATAATGAAAAAATGGAAATGGTTTAAGAATTCCTCTAATGTAGAAAAATTTAATTAAAAATGTGGTAGCGAGGCACTGCTGAGATTTGAATTCAGGATCTCATATTTATCAACTTTAAACAACTAAGCCACAGCCACATTAATCAACTTTGTCTAATTCAACTAATCTGTAGACCCAGTACACACTAGAGGTCCATAAGGGTGCTTTCACATTATGATTTTTTGTAAAATGGAGAGCCACGGATCCAATTTGGCCCTCATGTTAGCTTATGGGCATGGATCGGATCGGATTTGCCCTTAGTGGCATCCGATTTTTGTCAGATCTGTTTTGGTCCGATTTTTTCCTGTACCCAAAATTAGAGACTGCTCCGATTTTGGGCACAGCAGATCAAATCGGACCGAATCAGATCCGACCTGATCCGTGGCCAATAACATGGGGGCCTATGGAGCACGGTCCGAGAAAACAGCTGATGCTTTCTCGGACCCGATTTTAGTGTACTGAGCATGCTCAGTACACTAAAACTGCTCCTCTCCAGCTAATTTCACTTCCGCAATGTATATATACATTGTGGAATTGAAATTTATGCAAAATCAAGTGTTAAAAAAAAACAAACAAAAAAAAAAAAATCGATCCTCACCTCTCCAGCGACCCACTGCCGTTGGTATCTCAGGATGTACAGGACCTGGCCTGACGTCACAGGTAGCCCCGCCCAGCCAGGTCCTTTCAGCATCCTGAGATAGATGCCGACGACGCTGGATTGCGGGACAGGTGAGGGTTGATTTTTTTTTTTTTTTTTTAACACTTGATTTTACTTAAATTTCACGGAAGTGAAATTACTCCGCACAGCGCTTTCTGTGTCCGGATCCGTGATCATCACAGACCCGGACACAGAATAGGTCACCTCCTGTAGTGTCCTTTTCTGTCCGTGGGGTCCTACAAAAAGTAGGATCCCACGGACAGGAAATAAATCGTAATGTGAAAGCACCCTAAAAACACGTGTGTCAGATCACCGGTCCAATTCTCTGCAGCAGTTGGACGACAGCAGCTTCACTTTGCAACCAGCATCCTGCTCACCTCTGACACTTACTAGGTCCCATGACCCAGAGTCTGGTAACTAAAGATTGGTTCCCTTAGCCTAGGGTCACACCAGTGTTTACCTTTGCGTTCAGGTTGGGTTCCGTTAAAAAGATAGAATTTGTCAGCATTAATGCAGTGTTACTGGAAAGGTAAAGCTTCGCTAACGCTATCAATTCATTGCTATGGCTGACGGATCCTCGAGCGCTAAGTGTCGGTGTTTGAAATCTTGCGCTATTTCCAAGCGCATCACATGATGCATGCTCCGACATCATAAGGGTACCAGGAGAAAATGAACAGTAAATCTTGCAGTGCATTTTCTCCTGTGTGCACCAATATCCCATATGTATTGGAAAACTACTGTTTGGGTGCACAGTAGGACTAGAAGGGAAGGAGTGACATTTGGGCTGGAACAGATTTCGGATGCCATGTCATATTTGGAAAAGTCCTTGGACATGCCAAAACAGCAGAAAGCCTCACAAGTGACCTCATTTTGATAACTAGACCTCTTGAGAAATTTATTTAGAGGATTATTGAGCATTTTTAACCCTTAGGTGACTCACACATTTGTTTAACATCCGGCTGAGTAAATGAAAAAATAGAATCTTTTGCCACAAAAATGTTGCTTTGGCCCCAAATTTTTAATTTTCAAATAGGAAATAGTAGAAAACGAATGGTACAATTGGTTGTGCAATTTCCCCCGACTATGCCAATCCCCTGCATGTGGTGAAAAACTACTTTTGAGGCACAGTGCAAAGCTCAGAATGGAAGGAGCGCCATATTGTAGTGCAAGAGCCACTAAGGTGCCGGACGTGCAGAACCTGCCGGAGCGTCAGAGGTGGCAATGAGGTTTTTTCTAATAACCATTTTTTTTTAGCAGTTTTTATATCAGCTGTTTTTTAGGGGGAGTTTTGTGGATGTTTATTTAAATCGGGGCCCGATTTGATCGCATCAGGAGATTCTAGAACGTGTGAGATTAGATTAGTTTAACTGTATTATTAATGTGTTAGGTTATTAAATGCAAAAAAGCAGGTGCATATAAAACTGGGCAATAGCAGTTGAATGGGATAAAATGCAAAAAACAAAGTAGGTATATGTATGGAAAATATGATGAATGCTGGTATTAGTTAAATTACTGCTATTTATGGTGTAGTAATGAACATCAACAGATAATGACGGTCTCGTGACTTGTGTCATGTGATAGGGGCGTGGTTGAGGGGTGGTCCTTGTTCTAGTGGACGGAAGGAAATGTTACCACCCCCACCAAAGCCGCTCACACCTGCCAATGAACGCGGTTATGCCTACTGAAAGCATGGTGTGCTTTGAGGTGGGCATGACACTGATAGTTGGTGAGTGTAGTGGTGCAGCCTATACAAGGGGGAGTCTTGATCCCCCCTGCACCTCCACCCGCCTGTGGGTCTTAATCCCAGACCCTTGCTACAATTCTAATAAAGTCCCAAGCAACGTCTGTTCCTAATTTATTGACCGGGGGTAGCAATATGGTAGATGCTGCACCCGCTCCGCTACTTTGCATGACCATGTGTATAAAGATGGTGGCCGGGTCAGTTAGGGCCGCTTTACACACACCAACGTCTGTGTCGAAATTCTGAACAGATCTCTGGTTGCAGTGAAATCATGGACACATTGTTCCATATGTACACGGCGACAAAATGGAGCAATGTGTCCATGATTTCACTGCAACCAGAGATCTGTTCAGAAGTTGGACACAGACGTTGGTGTGTGTAAAGCGGCCCTATCTGTGCATGGAAAGACTTTTTTTTACAGTCTGGCACAAAGACGTTTATGCAGCACTATGCGCTTCCAAGGATATTGATCTTTTGTACAGCCTAAAAGATCATTTCACCTGGTGAATGTTTCACCCGTTCACTGAGAGATCGGCAGCCTGTTTGCGATTAGCATGATCCCAACAGTCCTAGGAGCACTTGCTCATGGTTATCATACAATGTAAATGCAGCTTAAACTTTATATTTAAATATTCAATAAAAATCTCTTTAAAATGATCCAATTTGATAGTTTACTGCAGTGATGGACACATGGCCCCTGTGCAAGAACAGTACATACGCCCCTTGCAGTCTCATCGTAACGCACAATTCCACCTATTTTGGAGGAGGGAATGGGCCCCTTGCCTCTCGGGCCCCTGTGTGCTTACACCACTGAGATGTCCTCCCCTGGTTTACCTCTATAAATCTTGTCTAATATGACTAAATAGCAGAATGGTTGCAAATGTTTGAAGCTGAAGTGAATGTGATTTTTTATTGCTGCCACCTTGTGTATGCGTCATGTCATTTCACGTTGTCTCATCTCTTGCATTACTGCTGCAATCTGCTCTTTTGTTGCATTGAATTGTTTACTGCACACAAGTTACAGGAAATGTTTGGTTCTGTCCTGAGCAGTTTTTCATAATGACACCTGGAAGTCAGAGAGGGGATGTAGCTCAGTGGTAGAGCGCACGCTTTGCATGTGTGAGGCCCCGGGTTCAATCCCCGGCATCTCCACTTACTTTTAGTGGAATTTTTTTTCTTTTCTTTCAAATTAACTCTTTAATGAAAGCTTATACAGCTTTTCACTGCAGTGAACCTTATTTTACAATTCCATACATAGATATACAGTATATGATGACTATTATGACTAGCTAGTGCTTTCTGTAATGGGGAAGAGACTGCAATCTTATCTTTTTAATCCTTTAATTCCTTCCGACTGTTTCATGATGATAGGTTACCTCTTCTCTGTTCACGTCAATTTCATGCTCTGGTCTAATTCATCAGGTGCATGAATCACCTGTCCCATGATGCAGGGGAAAGTGGAGCAGGACGAACCCTTTGCGGGTATGTGCTCAATATCAGAGGCAGTGTGCGTTATACATATTACGTTATATATATTATTAATAAATAATAACACACAGCGCCGCCGAACTTGAGGAAACCTGCGGGTGAGCGCAGCCGCCCTGGACTCATGATCTGTTTACATTGTGAGCCCAATGGGGACAGTGATACAAATGTATATAAAGTGCTATGGAATTAATAGTGCTATATAAATATTACTATTATTATCTGTGTTCGGTGCAGGGCGGCTTCTCGCTGCATGCAGTCGTTGGTAACCACTTTCGACTCCGCAACATGAAATGAACATGCTGCAGACGGGAGAAGCACAGTGAGGATAGGATTTCTACAAATCATTCAATGTGCTGCTACTGTACAACACAGCGACGATACACTGCGTCCAAAACACTGCAATTTCTGATCGTGAGCACACAGCCTTAGGCCATGTTGACATGTGCAGTAATCATCTGTTAGATCGGATCCAGCAGTGATCCATTCTGCAAACACAACTTTGGAGTCTATTGAGAATGGATTCGTTAACTCGTCACTATTTATCTTCCATTTGAAATTCATCAAGTAAACAAAAAACAGATCTTTTACAAATGAAAGGAAAACAGAGTCTAAACTGCTGCTGGATCCTTTCTAACGGATGATTACTGGACATCAGCCTTAAAGGACCCGTCACACACACGTCAATGTCACCAGCGATCTGATCGCTGGCGACATTGACGGCTGATCGCTGGTGAGCTGTCACACAGACAGACTAACGAGCGATCAGTACCAGCGAGCGCGCAGGTATCCATGTAAACAAGCGGGTAACTAAACGCCACGTGGTGCTTAGTTACCCGTTGTTTACCATGGATACCAGCTCCCAGAGCTTGCTGAGAGGCGCTGGGAGCTGGCTTATCGCGCGTCTCCCGGTGTCACACGCAGCGATGCTGAGTGTCAACTGGGCGACCATGGCTGGTTGATTCATCAAGTCACACGCGTCAATATCGCTGCAACGTCATGTGCAGCAGCGACACTGACAGCGATATTGACGCGTGTGACGGCCCCTTAAGAGTCCGTTTCACGTTTCAATGGTTGAACGATGTGATCAACAATCCGACGTGACCTAGATCTCTTGAACGTCGTTCAATGATCGCTAGTGAAATGTCACACGTACAGATATCGTTAACGATGCATCAACGATTCCGCGACAAGCAAACGATATTTGCGGTCGTTTGACTGCCTATGTCCTTCACTTCTCAATAGGCGAGGTCGTTAACAACATTGTTATCAAGGTGTAATGGTGGGTTTACACACACCAATTTATCTGTTCAATATCTGAACAGATCTCTGGTTGCAGTGAAATCATGGATACATTGCTCCATGTTTTACACAGCCACAAAATGGAGCAATGTATCCATGATTTCACTGCAGCCAGAGATCTGTTCAGATATTGAACAGATAAATTGGTGTGTGTAAACCCACCATCACACACAACCATGCTGCAGGTTGGACGAATGATCATCATTTGGTTTTAGGTCCGGTTCAAAAACCTCTGATGAACGATTGCCCAATTATCGTTGATCTGATGTACATGTCACACTGAACGACATCATTTGAACGACTGAAAACCCACGATGTTTCAACGATATCGTTAAAGATATCGTAGCGTGATATGGGCCCTTTAAAGGGATCTCTTCCCTTTCATCTGATCACCGGTTTTCTGATGATGCAAACAAGAACTAGAGGAACATAGAAATGACCACGAGGTCACAATGATCCCGAGGCCACAATGATCCCAGTCCACTGTTTAGGGACAATGTCATTATAAGTGTACAGAAAATGTAAATCAGTATTAGGCTATAGCTAAGTTCACATGTAATCATCCGTTAAAATGGATCCAGAAACAATTTGTTGGCAAAAAAGTCATGCAAACCAACATTTTTGTCCGTATTGAAAAAAATAAATTTTCAGGATGTTTTTAACATGGGAGTCTATGGAAAACAGATCCGTTAACTGATTGCTATTTAGCCTCCGTTTCTTTTTGATTAGTGAAGGATTCATTTTTTGCTTACGGAATCAGTTTCAAATGCAAGATAAATAGCGATCTGTTAATAGATCCGTTTTTCATAGAATTGGACTTACAAAAATATCCCATAGGAAACATAATTCTTTTCCTTTTGCCAAGAAATTAACACTGAAAAGATAAATCACCTTTAGGCGCTGAAGAACATGGATTCAAAAAAGAGCCATAAGGAGGACGAGGTGGCCGAGTGGTTAAGGCGATGGACTGCTAATCCATTGTGCTCTGCACGCGTGGGTTCGAATCCCATCCTCGTCGTAATCTTTTTGTAAAGTCAATCATTGGATTTTGCCTTAAATTAAACAAATAAATAGTGAAATAATGAAATCATCCTCTAATGTGTTATGAATAGAGTGCCTGCTCCTCACAATAGTGAAGTTTATTCTCTTGGTAATAGTAATCTTTTTTTATATTATGAAATTGCCTAAAATGCCTATAAATCTACTAGTTGCCTGACTACTCCCTTGGGACGATTAACTCATTAGGGAAAAATAAAACTCTTTGCTTTCTCAGGAGCTGTCAGCAGAAAAAAGATACTATACTGAGGATGACACCTGGCAAGGGTGGGATAAGGGATATATTAGGCTTTGCTGACTTGGAATAAAAAGAATACTCTGGACTAAGGATCTGCGTGACTTTGAAAAGCGCCACATTGTGATGTCGAGGCTTGATGACCTGAGTTACAAAAGTCCAGAAATTCCAGGACAGTCTATATTAATAGGACCCCTTTGTTCTCCTGTCTATAATTTTCTTGAAGTTGAAGAAACTTCAACAGATTATTTTGAGTGTAATTATCATAATTGTCCATTTCACAAGGTATGCCGCTGATGTCTTCATATCAGATGTATGGGCTGTAGACCTGGATCACTTATAATCATAATAATTTATTATGGCTTTGCAATGTGTCCGTAAAAACAAAGATTGTCCGTCATTATTTGATAAGCTGTCTAGAAAAAGTAAAAAGTCAAGTTGGCCAACCCTGTTGATGACCGGGTCGGATCATCCTCAAATGTCCAATCTTGAGGCATCTTCCTAGTATACCAAATTTGGTCTAAGGAAGGACAACTGGCCAAAATTCATTGATGGTTTTGGGGAATAAAGGCTTCCAACATGACCTAATCATCCAGAAATCTGCTATAGCACAATTTGCTGAGAAAGATCTGATCTAAAGGTGTCAACACACAAGTACATTTTGCCTTTAGCTCTCCACAGTCACACATTAGTCACAGTTCCTATGCTGATCCTTGTCCATTGTAAAAAACACCTAGATTTGGCAAGTTGGCATCAGCTGTGGACCAGGCAGCAATAGTAAAAGGTTGACTGATCTATGAATCACATTTTCTTTTGTATCAAGTGAATTGTTGAGTGCTATGGGTGCTTCTTTTCTAGGGAAAATGCTTCTATTTTGGGAAGACAATGGAGAAAGATTGATGCTCTTGATAATGTTCTGATAAGAAATGCCAGCTCCTGGTATTCATGTAAATCTTGCTTTGATATGTACGTACAATCCAACTAAGTATTGTTGCCGGCTAAAGCCACTTGGTCGCCATCTTTCCTATACTGTAGAGCTCATTCGACCGTGCTCTTGTGTCGTCTTTGAGAAAACCGCAGTCAGTCATCTCTGCTGACAACTCATCTCTGGAAGAACAAAGTTATCAGCAGTCCCAAAACTGACATCTCCCCAACAATAAGTTGGCTGTGATCCCATAGACTTTAGGGTATTGGTTGAACCTGTTGATACGGGTACAGTGGGGCTTCCCTCATAGCAGTAGTAATTACGAAATGACAGTGGCTTGTGTTATCAGCATAATACTTTCTGCCCCATGCAATAATAGTCAAGAAAAGGTTTGGCGTAAATGGCAAATAGTTCAAGGGGTTGCCCTATCACTCCAAATTACCACGATTTTGCCAATCCTTATATACCCCAACTCACAACAGGATTCTGTTTTTTTCTTATTTCCATTATTCACATTTGGAATTGGGATATATTCAATCATTGATCCTCTTTTCAACACTGATTCACAGGTGGTACATTTATATGTCATAAGATCATTTTTGATACACTCCTTGACACTCTTGGGTTTGTTTCATGTTCTCTCCCCTCTTTTTTTATTGTGTCATTTTTTTCTGTCGCAGAAAGCAAAGAAAAACCGCTGTACTATTGTTTTTATATTTTTTTCTGTCAGACTGCCATTTTTATACCTGTCCTTTCTCACGTTTTATATATTATTATCACTCATTTTCATCCTATTCCTCCTTTTTGCTAATTCACGTTTTTATGTGAGGATCAGGTTACAAAATGACATCAGAGTAACCTCCAACCAGTGTACACGTCATGATCATGTCCTCCGTCAATCGTCTATATAATGTGCACCTTTTATTATGTATTGTATTATGTTGGCTCCCTGAGGATGGAGTGGGGATAAAGCTCCGAAACGAGTTGGAATAAAGCCATCACTATCTGACAACTGTGGTTCTTTCATCGTATGAGCAGTGCGGATTTAGGAAACACTGTACTTTTTGGGTTAATCCATCATCGACTTCCAGACTGTCCAATACGGACTAATCTCTCAGACAGACATGTGATTTCTGGGAAGTGTTACAGTATCCTTAAAATAATTCAAGACTCTAGACTTTGTGGACAACGAGATTCCAGTACATGAGCCATAAATCCCTGAATAACAGACTGGGTACAGATGGTCGTTCCCAAGCCTAGTTCTCTGGATGAATGGACATTTAGGTCTTCAGCTGACCTCGTGGCGCAACGGTAGCGCGTCTGACTCCAGATCAGAAGGTTGCGTGTTCAAATCACGTCGGGGTCAAGATATCTCTTCTTTTGTTTTTAATTACACATTAGCTTTACTGCCAAAGCATTTACAATTTACAAAATGAGGTTACAACCAACAATGTTACACAAATGTTTTTGTTCACAGCAAATATACATCCAGTTTGGAAGTGCATTTCCGCAAATAGACTATTAGATGCTTCCAGTGGATGATACAGTAGCTAAGTCCTGCCATTTGCATCAGGTATCGGTATTGTAAAGTCTCCACGTTGGATTTAAAAAAACAAACAAACTTTTAATGAAAGTTTTTACAGAAAAATATATATATGTGTGTGTATACACACCAGAACATAGAAGAAAGGGATGAACAATGATGGCCGTTTCGCGCCCTGCTGGCACTTCAGCGGGTCCTTAAGGCCCCTTTACACGCTGACACTTTTCAGCGATCCCACCAGCGATCCGACCTGAGCACTAGAAAGTCTCTATGCAGTCGCTGGTGAGCTGTCAAACAGGCAGACTCACCAGCGATCAGTCAGCAGCGACATCGCTGGTAACCAGAGTGAACACCAGGTAACTAAGCAGCGCGCTCTTAGTTTACCCTGGTCACCAGCGTCCTCCTGCTTACAGGCTGGGCTAAGCGGGAATACGCTGGTAACCAGGGTAAACACTGGGTAACTAAGCAGAGCACTGATGCTTAGTTACCCGATGTTTACGCCGGTTACCAGTGCCCAGCATCTAATGTACAACACAGCATGTGGGCAGATGGGAGCAGCAACTGGACAGCATAACTGGACTCCGGTTGGAGAATACTGTACAGTGCTGCAGAGTACAATATACCAAAATCCTGAGACCCGGAGCCACCAGGGAAATCACCTTTCATAATCTCAGGAGACATTCTGGTAAGTGTTGTACAGTACTGTACTGTACTGTAGTTAAGAATGACCGTCGTAAGTGCGAGTCGTCATTAAACAGACCCGTCGTTAAGCGGGGACTCACTGTACTTCACGTCTATGTTGTATAGAGTCAATCCAACTTCTGGCAACTGTCAAATGTTATTCCAGCCCATGATGTTTTGACTACATCCCTCAAATTATGCATGTTTGCATTTGTTGGCTTTGCCTTAGAAACGGCATTTTTGATGTCACCCCACAAGTAGTCTATCAGATTATAGTCCAGGGATTGGGCTGGCCACTACATAACCTCAATTTTGTTGGTCTGGAACCAAGATTGCTCATTTACTGGTCAGTTTAGGGTCATTGTCTTTTTGAAACGCCCATTTCAAGGGCATTTTAGTCTTCAGCGTAAGACAGCATGACCTCTTCAAGTATTTTGATATACGTAAACTGGTCCATAATCTCGGGTATGTGGTAAATAACCTGCACCATAGTAAGAGAAGCCTGCCCATATCATGATTCTGCACTACCATGCTTCACTGTCTTCAGAGTGTACAGTGGCTTGAATTCAGAGTTTGGGGGTCATCTGATGAACTGTCTGCAGCCTTGGACCCAAAAAGAACAATTTTAATCTCATCAGTCCACAAAATGTTTCTTCATTCCTCTTTAGACCAGGTGATGTGTTCTATCTTCAGTACATATCTTTTTTTTAACAGTGTTACTTTGTGGGGACTTATTATAGATGATCTTCACACCGGCATCTTCTGTTACAGTTCTCACAGGTAACTTGAGACGCCTTTGACCATCTTGGAGCTGATCATCGGCTGAGCCTTTACCATTCTGGATATGCTTTGATCCATTTGATGGTCGTCTTCCGTTTTCTTCCACATCTCTCTGGTTATCCATTTTAAAACTTTGGAGATCATTTTAGCTGAATAGCTGATCACTGTCTGCAATTCTTTATAGGTTTTACCCTCTGCAATCTTTTTAATCAAAGTGCGTTGTTCTTCTGAACAATGTCTTGAATGACCCATATTTCTCAGGCTTTTAAGGAGAAATTCATGTACAACATGTGTTGGTTTTACCCTTAAATAAGGCCCCCTGACTCACAGCTGTTTCTTCACAGAATGATTGTCCGCACTAATTGAACTCCACACTGCTATTATTTTAAAAACCTTATGTAGATCACTGTTTTGAGGTGCGGGAATAACACTTTCCAGTCCTATGAACAAAAAAAACCTCATGATTCGATATCATTGAAACGTCACGGTTTTGTGATCGTTCAAACGATATCGTTTGTGCGTAGTTGCCTGTAAACGATGTAGGAAGGAAAAATCGTTGGAACGTTCATCAAAAATGTGAGATCCTGACCTCAAATCTATCGTTCGTCGTCCAATTAACGTTCTGGGAAGCAGCAACATCGTTTAGCGTGACACCTTTTTGAACGATATTGTTCATAATTCTCCTATTCCAGCCGCTGTTTTACATCATTCAATTGTTCTTTTCAAAATAGCTGGAGCATTGCCAAATTTAAGATCGTTAACGATATCCTTGCGTGTGACAACGTACTAACGATGTCAAAAGGATCGCGGTCACGTGACATAGTTAACGATCTCGTTCACCTATATCCTAGCGTGTGACTGTACCTTTAAACGTCACGGTTTGGAGTCGTTCAAGTGACATCGTTACTACCTCGTTGCGTGTGCCTCTGCGATGTTGTAGCGATAAATCGCTTGATCAGGGATCGCAGATTTGAGAACATGTTCTCAAATCACACGATCAACGATCAGCCAACCTGCTATATCGTTGCGTGTGACACCGCGATAACGATGTCGTTTACGACTTCGCCCATTCACAGCAATGAGCAGGTATAGTTCGCTGGGTTGTGCGAACGATACCTGCTCACTACATTGTTGGTGAGTCGTCCACGATATCTAGACGTGTGACATCTCACCAACGCTGTCAAAACGATGTCGGAAATGACTGCGCTCCCGCAAAATCGTTGCTGACATCGTTTCAACATCGTGCGGTGTAAAGGTACCTTTAATTCAACTGCTGCCCAAACCACGGCATCATGAATCAGAGCCTGGCTTCATGATTGCATGTCTGTCTTTAAACATAAACATAGGTGGCTTTGCAGCATTTAGGCTTTTTGACCCTGAATATGTGCAGTTTATTCAGAGTGGCTTGTGCTAACCAAATATTTACCCTTTTTCATTGTCCCACTTGTGAGGAAGGAGTGGAAATCCCAGCACATGAAAAGACAGTATGCTGAGGGTCGAAGTACAAGATAGACAAAGTCAACTTGAGAACAGGCTCACAGCTGACCTCGTGGCGCAACGGTAGCGCGTCTGACTCCAGATCAGAAGGTTGCGTGTTCAAATCACGTCGGGGTCAATTTTCTATTTTCTCCCATTAGTTTTACATCTATACATTTATTGTATAATCAAAAGAAATGCCAAAAAATATAGTAAATGCAGGTCCCAATACCATGACTTCGATGAAAACACCCCTTCAAAGCTTATATATATTCTTTTTAGGGTGAACAATATATTTGTAACGCTAATTAACATTTTTCTAAATCTGAAAAAACATATATAACAAAAGGAAAAACGTAAACTAAAACCGAACCGTCATAAACATCTATATATATAAAGCTGAGTGTATGTATGTGTATGTCTCAACCCCCGTCCACTCCACATAACCACCCTCACTCAGCATAGCCACGCCCACTCCAGTTAGCCATGCCCATTTCATAGCCCACCTCCTCACAGAGTCAGACGTTCTATGGAGGAGGAGCTAAAGCAGAACCAGCCAACATTCTATGGAGAGGGAGGAGCTAGAGGCAGAACCAGACATTTTATAGAGGGAAGGATCTAGAGGCAGAACCACACATTCTAGGGAGGAGGAGGATCTAGAGGCAGAACCAGACATTCTAGGGAGGAGAAAGATCTAGAGGCAGAACCAGACAACATTCTATAGAGGAGGATCTAGAGGCAGAACTAGACAGCATTCTATGGAGGGGAGGATATAGAAGCAGAACCAGACAAATTCTATGGAGGGTGGATCTAGAAGCAGAACCAGACAACACTCGTGGAGGAAGATCTAGAGGCAGAACCAGACAATATTCTATGAAGGAGGAGGATCTGGAGGCAGAACCAGACAACATTCTATGGAGGGGAGAAGTTAGAGGCAGAACCAGACAACATTCTATGGACGAGTAGCTAGAGGCAGAACCAGACAACTTTCTATGGAGGAGGAGGAGCTGGAGGCAGAACCAGACAACTTTCTATGGAGGAGGAGGAGCTAGAGGCAGAACCAGACAACATTGTATGGAGGAGGAGGATCTAGAGGCAGAAAAAAACAAAATTCTATGGAGGAAGAGGATCTAGAGACAGAACCAGACAACATTCTATGGAGGAGGAGGAGCTAGAGAACCAGACAACATTCTATGGAGAAGGAGGAGGAGCTAAGAGGCAGAACCAGACAACATTCTATGGAGGAGGAGGATATAGAGACAGAACCAGACAACAATCTATGGAGGAGGAGGAGGTAGAGGCAGAACTAGACAACATTCTATGGAGTGGAGGATCTAGAGGTAGAGGCAGAACCAGACAATATTCTATGGAGGAGAGGAGCTAGAGGCGGAACCAGACAACATTCTATGGAGTGAGAGGAGCTAGAGGCAGAACCGGACAACATGCTATGGAGTGAGAGGAGCTAGAGGCAGAACCAGACAACATTCTATGGAGGAGGAGCTAGAGGCAGAACCAGATAACATTCTATGGAGGAGGAGGAGCTAGAGGCAGAACCAAACAATATTCTATGGAGGAGGAGGAGCTAGAGGCAGAACCAGACAACATTCTATAGAGGAGGAGGAGCTAGAGGCAGAACCAGACAACATTGTATGGAGGAGGAGGATCTAGAGGCAGAAAAAAACAAAATTCTATGGAGGAAGAGGATCTAGAGACAGAACCAGACAACATTCTATGGAGGAGGAGGAGCTAGAGAACCAGACAACATTCTATGGAGAAGGAGGAGGAGCTAGAGGCAGAACCAGACAACATTCTATGGAGGAGGAGGATATAGAGACAGAACCAGACAACAATCTATGGAGGAGGAGGAGGTAGAGGCAGAACTAGACAACATTCTATGGAGTGGAGGATCTAGAGGTAGAGGCAGAACCAGACAATATTCTATGGAGGAGAGGAGCTAGAGGCGGAACCAGACAACATTCTATGGAGTGAGAGGAGCTAGAGGCAGAACCGGACAACATGCTATGGAGTGAGAGGAGCTAGAGGCAGAACCAGACAACATTCTATGGAGGAGGAGCTAGAGGCAGAACCAGATAACATTCTATGGAGGAGGAGGAGCTAGAGGCAGAACCAAACAATATTCTATGGAGGAGGAGGAGCTAGAGGCAGAACCAGACAACATTCTATAGAGGAGGAGGAGCTAGAGGCAGAACCAGACAACATTCCATGGAGGATGAGGAGCTAGAGGCAGAACCAGACAACATTCTATGGAGGAGGAGGAGCTAGAGGCAGAACCAGACATTCTATAGAGGAGGAGGAGCTAGAGGCAGAACCAAACAACATTCTATGGAGGAGGAGGAGCTAGAGGCAGAACCAGACAACATTCTATAGAGGAGGAGGAGTTAGAGGCAGAACCAAACAACATTCCATGGAGGAGGAGCTAGAGGCAGAACCAGACAACATTCTATAGAGGACGAGGAGCTAGAGGCAGACGTTCATGTGCAAAATAATCATTCTATTCTATTATAATTAAGAACAGTCAGTTACTATACCTGGGCATCGCCGAGCTCTACAGCTAGTTCTATATAAATATAAAAAAGTACAGTATAACATTATTATTTATCAGCCTTCAGCTCAATCTCAAGACATGGCAACTGATGGATGAATGGTTTGTAGGAAATTGATCGTGCACATGCCTAGATAGGTCCACCAGGGACGTCTCCGCCATAATCTTGACAGTAACAGGCTATCAGGTTGCTGGTCTTCATTTTTGCCTAGTTCCTTCTATTCTTCCTACCATGATGTCCTTCTCCAGTGGTTGTTCTCTACAAATGATGTGTCCAAAGTAGATATATATGCTGCTCAAAAAAATAGAGGGAACATTTAACAAGACAATGTAGACGTGTTCCCTTTATTTTGAGCAATATATATGAATAATTACAGTTTTTATTACTTTTTAAGTTTACAGTTTGATTTTAGTTTACATTTTTCCTCTAGTGATATATGGGGTTTTATAGATTTAGAAAAGTTTAAATTAGCATTATTATTATTATATTATTCACACTCAAATAATAATAAAAATGATAATAAGGAATTAATATTCCTAATACATGATACATCAATTTGAGTGAAAGGGAAAAAAGGGTAAAAGCAGCAAAATGTTTTAAATAAAATTGAAGTCTAGGCATCTGCTTTCTCCAGCCCTCGTTATACTTTAATTATGTAAAGCACAAAATGAAAACCAATTTAGAAGTAAAACTGAACTGACTGGTAAAACAAGTTTCTCTACTTCATGCTGTAATTCCTCTCTGTGCAAGTCAGCTGTGCCCCAGCCAGTGGTTCCATGGTGTAATGGTTAGCACTCTGGACTTTGAATCCAGCGATCCGAGTTCAAATCTCGGTGGGACCTCTTTTTATCTTTTATTTTATCATCAATTAGGTAGGCTTCTACAAATGTTTGTATTTCATTTTAAGCATCACTTCTGTTATTTTTCTTATTTCACCTCTGGCATGGTATCATTAATACATGTTTCTCACCTGTAGTAAAAAGCCAGCCGCCATCTCCTCCTCTTCCCGCACCACTCCGGTTCTGCTCTGCCCGGCACCGCTTTGGACCTGCTCTTCACGGCACTGCTCTGGTCCTGCTCTGCCCGGCACAGCTCCGGTCCTGCTCTGCCCGGCACTGCTCCGGTTCTGCTCTGCCCGGCACTGCTCCGGTCCTGCTCTGTCATCTTGTGACCACAGCTCCTGACTGACTGTAAATAACAGGTAACAGTCACAATTTGGCAAACACTCCGACTCATCACGACTAGCAGAAAAGAATTGAAGCAAGATGAGATAACGGTTTCTATTATACCATATTTTTCTATAAGACGTTCTGATAATTTTTTAAGCAATTTTGGTGTATTTTTAATGATGTTTATCATAGAGATTATGGCACATTTTTAAAATTTTGTTCTTTCCAGATGCAGCGATACCAAATGTGCCTTTACACTGCATAATTTCTGATCCGTGTCTATCTGTTTTAAAATGGATAGCCATTGATCAGTTTTGGTCTCCCATGTTATCCTATGGGCATGGATTGGTCCTAAGTGGCCCCTAACCATCCCACTCTGAGCTAAATGTGCCCTATAAAGTTTAAGAAAAATTATTTATAACTTACATGTAGTTTCCATCCATAGACTGCGATGGGCGGGCTTCAGGGCTCCATTCTCCCCCCTTCTCTGACTCTCCGCACATCCCGCTGGGCATCATCAGTCTTTCTGTTGTTCCATCTCTTTTTGAAATTCCTGCCTCCTTTGCTACTGTGATGCCTGGCCGGCCCGGTGTATTGTGAGGGGTTATGACATGTACAGCTCGGCTTCAATCTGCGCACGCGCCGGAGCCGGGTCGTACATTGTGATCAGCGCCCACAATGCACTGGGCCGAATATGACATTTTGGCTGGCTCATGATAGCAGCAGAGGAAGCGGGCAATTTCAAAAAAAGGTGGAACAACAGAAAGACTGATGACGCCCAGCGGGGTGTGAGGAGAGCCAGCGAGGAGGGGAGAATGGAGCCCTGGAGCCCACCCACAGCAGTCTACAGATGGAGATTACATGTACGTTATAATTTTTCTTAAACTTTATAGGGCACGTTTAGCTCAGACATGGTTAGCGATTGATGGTTAGCTATTAGCTAGCAAGGTGCAGGGACAGGTAGTAGTAGGTTGGGGAGTAGAACGAGCTGACAGGTTCCCTTTAATACACCTACTAGGATCTTGGAGATGGGACTACCCCTTTAAGACAATGTTCTCACTGGATGTTTTTGATCCATTTTTGGTGCTGCGTTTTGTTTTAATAATTCTTTGCTGCGTCTACAGCAAAGTGAATGGGATTTTCTATTTGCTGTGGTGCGGAAAGCGGATACAATTAATGAGCGTCAATTATTGCTCCGCTTCTCTGCACCACAAACACTCCATTACTTACCCTCCCCACAATCCCACAGAGAGCATCGGTGAAGTCTTCCTCCCAGGTATTGGCAGGACCTGTGGATAGTCAGGTACGGTATTTCCAGGACCTGGTACCATGTGACTCTGGCTGAGAGTCACATGGGCAGGTCCTGTCAGTATACGTACTACTCACAAGTCCTGCTGGTGCCAAAAGGAAGACATCACCGGGGCTCACTGTGGGATCATGGGGAGAGTGAGAAAGTGTCTGTGTGTTTCTGTCTGTCCCCGAAAACGGAGCAAAAAAGCAACACAAAAGGAAGATGCATTTGTGATGCTTTTTTGCAAAAAGAGGATCCGTTTTTGATGAAGAAACTGTATCAAAACCGGATCAACAAAAACGGAGCACAAATCCTGTGTGAATGAGGCCTAATCCTCACATTTTTAATTTATACATGGGGTAACAAAAGAAAATGGACACCACAATTTTAACTGAATGCGGCAATACTCCTATGAGGTCACAATCAGGAGCGTTATTTGGATTATTTATTGTGGGTGCAATTGGCAGAAATCACCACAAATGATCGCACTTTGGAAACTTCACGGCTCATGTACCGTAATTCATCTGGAGATGTAATGAGTATTTTTAACTCACAGGAATTTCTTAACAAAGGACCGGGCACACAAATAATTAAATTTTGTTTTAAATCTGTTTTTATTAAGATTTTAAATTGCATAAAAATATATACCGTAAACATCACAGTTAGACACCAATAATGTCAGAAAAGAAAAGCATGTATAGTCATAAAGGCATCAAAAACATAAGAAAGAAGTAGATATATCCTCTCATGTCTTCTCTTAATTTATAGATACAAGCAACAACCTAGGGGATGTTTGACCCAAATGTTCTGTTAGGAAATGAACCCTCAGAACATATAGTTTACTAATGTCTAGTAAAGAATAAGAACTTTATCCTATATACTTAGACTTAAGGCTTGTGACATCCCCTTGTTCAAACCTAGGTGATAGTTATCTTAATAAAATATAATGCCAGGTTCTGCATGCTTAAATATCCTCTCAACCTCAGAGGACTCTTCATATTACATACAGGAAATTGTAAGAAAAAGAAAAAGGAGACGATAGAAGGAAGCAATAAATGGAAATAAAGAAAATATAGAAGCAAAAAGGGGGGAAGATCAACAAGTGGGGGAGGAAGAAAGAAAGAGAGAAAGAAAGAAAGAGAGAGAGAAGACCAGGTACATAACGTTAGGAAGGGGAAAAAGATTTGGTAAAGGAAACATGGATTAAAGTAGAAAAAAAAAAAAGGGGGGAATGTTTCTATGTATCTACCTCGCCTCTTACCCCGACCCACCCCATCCGTGGATAATACCTCCTCAATCCAGCAACCTCTGAACATCAGGGGAATCATGGAATATGATCCATTCCGTCCATGTCGCATTAAACTGGGGCATTCCGTCAGAATGTCCCGCCGCTAGTTCCTCCATTCTGAATATGTCTTTCATTTCCGAATACCAATTCATAATGGAGGGCGGAGTGGGTGTCCTCCAAAGACGAGGAATAACAGCTCTAGCAGCTGAGACACAAAATCTAAGAATGTCTTTTTTAATGAGCTTGGCAGGACCCGGCAAGAGCGATAACAAGGCCACCTCAGGGGTGCCCTCAATTTGCTTCCCTGTAATCATATTGTAGTTACGGAAAACCTTTCTCCAGAAAGTCTGTACCTTATGACAGGACCACCATATGTGAATCACGTTACCGACAGCTGTTCCACATCTCCAACACATATCAGAAACACTGGGAGAGATTTTATGTAATCTGTCTGGGCAGAGATACCAGCGGGAAAGGACTTTGTAATTTCTTTTCTGTGATGCACACGGTAGAGCCAATAAACGTGTGCATAAAAAACTCTTTTTCCATTCCATCTCCGATAACTCTCTTTCCAAGTCTCTCTCCCAATTCACCTGAAACTTGTGTTTTGTCTTTTCCTCTGCTTCTTCCAAAATCATGTGATAGAGCACCGAAATAGGATGAGACGGGGGAGAATCTTGTTTAAACAGTGTCTCGATAGGGACAAAGTGTGTACGGACTCTACAAGATTGGGTCCCCGAAGACAGGAAAGAACAGAGTTGAGCATACTCCAACCATTGTATTACTGTTGGTTGTGACCTCTGGCTTAGAACCTCTAAAGGGGGCAGATCTCCATTGTGTAATATCTGCCCGACTCAAACATCCTCCACTCTCGTCCAGCCCACAAAGGACCTCCTATCCATTCCTGGTACAAAGCCTGGATTAGAGAATAGCGGGGTCAATGGGCTTAACTGTTTTTCGCTAACTAAAGCACCAAATGTCTGAGACCAGGCTTGTAAAGTGGCTTTAGATGTATCAGTGAGAGTGGACATCACAGTATCAGGTATCGACGGCAACCACTGAAGATATTGCAATGGTACCGGAACACCCTCCTGTTCTATACTTATCCATCTCTTTATGTCAGTCCTGAAGTACCAGTCCAAAGTTCTAACTAAGGACGCTGCTTGGAAATAGGCCCTGAAATTCGGTAAACCAGTTCTCCCTCTAATCGTTGGAGCTGTTAGGGTTTTAAAACTAATTCTAGCTCTACGTCCACCCCACATGAATTGTGATAGACTAGTGCGGAGTCTAGAGAAGAAACTACATGGAGGCATGATCGGAACAGTTTGAAAGATATATAAGAAGCAAGGTAGGATATCCATACGTATCACATTGATACGGTCCCACCAAGACAGCTTCAAAATATTATATGCTGATAATTGCGACTCAGTTTCGGTCAGGAGAGTCTGATAGTTGCAAGGAAAGAGGTTGGACAGATCAGATGGTATCCGGACTCCAAGGTATTTAACATTGTCAGATCGCCATTTAAATGGGAAATTAGATTTCAGTAGAGAGAGTTCAGCCACGGGAAGGGAAACGTTCAGCGCCTCTGACTTAGAGTAATTGACCTTAAAATTGCTCAAGGAGCTGAACAATTCAAACGCTACCATTACGCATGGGAGAGAAACATGGGGATTTGTCACGTATAGAAGAAGGTCATCTGCAAAGAGTGCAGTTTTGTGATGTAAATCTCCCACACGTATACTAGAGATATCGGGGTTTCGTCTAATGGCATTGGCCAGGTGCTCCATAACAATCACATACAATAATGGCGACAAGGGGCATCCTTGTCTGGTCCCGTTTTGTATGGCAATTGGAGATGACAAGTTGCCATTTACTCTGATTTTAGCAGAAGGAGCCAAATATAGGGAGAGAATCCGAGCCAGGCATTGTGGACCCAGTCCCATGTGGATCAGTGCCTCCCTCATGAAGCCCCAGTGGACTCTGTCAAAGGCCTTTTCTGCGTCTACTGATAAAAGACTCAGTGGGATGTTACGTTATTTTGCTTTTTGGATCAATAGAATAGTCCTAATAGTGTTATCTCTTGCTTCTCGACCTTTGACAAAGCCCACCTGATCCATGTTAATCACTGAGGGAAGCAACGGGGCTAGACGTTCTGCCAAGATCTTAGAGTAGATCTTAACATCTACGTTTAAAAGAGAGATTGGCCTATAATTAGATGCCAAGACCGGATCCCTCCCTGGTTTGGGTATGACACATATGTGTGCCTCCAGGGATTGCGGGGCAAAACCAATTCCCTCTGAGATGGAGATAAAAGTGTCCAGCATGTGAGGCAGCAACAAAGTCTGAAGGGTATTATAGAAAATTGGAGTAAAGCCATCAGGACCAGGGCATTTAGAAGGAGGTGTGGCCTTAATAGCTTCCAAAATCTCCGTTCCGTGATTGGAGTCTCTAGAGACGCAATTGCATCATCATTTAAAGGCAGAAGCTGGTTAGAAGAAATATATTCTCTAATTTTATTAGTTAGTTCATCTGGGGCTAAGTCTGCGTATTTGCCCTTAAGAGTGTAAAGCTCCTTATAGTAATTCTTAAAGACTTCCAGGATCTCCTCCTGTCTGTGTAACTCCACTCCCCCTTTACCTCTATTTTTCGGTATATAAGATTGATTCATTCTAGGGTGGAGTAGTCTAGCAAGAGGTCTTGCACATTTATTAGCCGTTCTATAATAGTAACTTCTCGTCCTGTACATGAAAGCTTTATATTTTTGGGCTAATAAATCTTTGAGGTCTTGTCTACGAAAAGTCAGTTCGGATAAGACAGATCTAGATAATGTGTGTTTATGGGCGACTTCTAATGCATGTATCTGTGTGATCTTATTAGAGATCTCTTCAATCCTGGCTCTCTTAATACGAGAACCATGTTTGATTAGGGTTCCTCGTATCATACATTTAAGAGACGCCCACTTGTAGATCTGTGGTGTGGGATCTGTCGCGTGCACTTGAGAGAATAATTCGATATTATCCTTGAGTTCCGCCACACATATGGAATCTTTAAGGAGCTCATTGTTGAGCTTCCACATCCAGGGTTTACGGACCGTGTCTGGGATTGTCAATTGTAAGCGTACGGGGGCATGGTCAGAGAGCAAAATGTCCCCAATATCTGTCTTGGGGTCCCATGAGAGCATATTATGGCTAACTAAAAAGTAATCCAAACGACTGTAAGAGTCGTGGACATTAGAATAATATGAGAAATCTTTATCTTTGGGATGGAAAACCCGCCATATGTCTATGAGCCGGAGAGAGTGGAGGAGGCTCTTCAAAGCACGAATGCGTTTAAGTGGGACCGTACCTTTGCCTGAAGAAGTATCCACGCCAGGGTCCATTGCGAAGTTGAAATCCCCACCTATTAGTATGGAGCCCTCCGTGAAGTCAGCCAATTTGTTCAGAAGAGATCGACATACCAATGTCTGATTCCTGTTGGGAAGGTACCAATTAACAATGGTTAGAATAGAAGCAGCAACCTGTAGTTTAAGGAAAATATATCTCCCACCATCATCTACCTCGGAACCCAGTATCACATGTGGAAATGAGCGATGTATTCCAATAGAGACCCCTTTGGATCTTGCGTTTGGGTTGGAGCTATGTAACCAAGTTGAATAATAACGGTTTCGAATGTTTGGCACTGATCCTCACTTAAAGTGGGTTTCCTGTAGTAAAACCACTTGCGCTTTCTTTTTATGGAGATCGTATAAAATGTGTGAACGTTTTTGGGGTACGTTGAACCCCTTACATTAAATGTAAAGATGTTCAGCGAAGACATTTCCAAGGCATCCAGATCGTAACAAACAGGCCGAAGGTCCTTTCCTTCTCCACTCCCCCCTCCCTCCCTTTGTCAATCCTCTCCCCTCCCTCCTCAAAAGGAAAGAAAAAGACACAATCAAATCGTGTCCAGAGAAGGTATGCCACGTAGGCGTTGGGTGATGGGATGGGCGAGGGGAGGCAAGGAGCGACAATTTTTAAATGAGAAAAAAAAAGGGGGAAAAAATACAGAATAGGAGAGAGAAGTAAAGAATAAGGGAAAGAAACCACAGAAAGAAACAAAATCAGAAAAGTATAGCGACCAAAACTTGGTCTACAGTGTACTTGGGGTATATATCCCCGGAGTAGGACGTGTCTTTTCACCCGAGGTCTATATGCCCCCATACTGCGACCTTTGAAAAAAAAAAATCATGGAATGGCACAAGATACTAAACAGCTCAAGCTTAACCCTAATATTAAGATACATAACTATTTACCTACCAATCAGGAAGGGTGATATAACTAACACTCTAGCCCAGTATATAAGTGGCACAGGTTGTCTGGAGTACTATATCCCAACTCAGATCTCTTATAAGGCTAAACAAAACATCAAAAAGCCAACGGAGAGATCTTAATTATTCTCATATATATAGAGAGAGAAAAAACACATTGCGGCAATAACATGTAATCAGGTATGACCAGAGGGGTCGGGTGTTTCTCCTCTATCGACTCTTCCATCTCTACCACCTCTTCGTCTGCGACGTCTAGAACGTTGCTCCCGTGGAGGTGGCCTCTGGCTATTAAAGTCTGGAAAATATGGCCACTCCGTTATTGTCAAATCCGGAGCAGATATGCCCGAGCTCGGACAAGAACTCCGGAATGCCGTCCGGGTGCGACATGGATATAAAACGACCGTCCCACCTAACTTGTAGATGGAAGGGGTATCCCCAGGAGTATAGGATGTCATGGTCTCGCAACACTTTTAAAAGGGGGCGGAGAGCCCTTCTCTTCTGCAAAGTACGACGAGAGAGGTCTGCCATAATCTGGACCGGAGATCCCTGGAAAGATAAAGACTCAAGTTCGCGTGCACCCGCTAACACTCTTTCCTTTGATCTGAAGTTATGAATTCTACAGACGATATCACGTGGTCTAGCTCCTTCTATTGGTGCAGGTCCCAGAGATCTATGTATTCTATCAAACTCCAGAGGGGAGTCTTCTGGCATGCGGCGGACTGAGTTTAGGAATCTCTGGATTGTGGTGTCAAGATCTTGTGGTGAAACAGTTTCTGGAATACCCCTCACTCTAACATTGTTACGGCGTTCCCGGTTCTCCAAGTCCTCCATAGCATCGAGCATGTATTCAATACGAGATGTTTGATGTGAGATCCGTTGTTCCAGAGTACCTACTCTCCTATGCAGGGTGTCAGAGGCGGATTCTGTGGAGGATACTCTATTTGCAAGTTGGTGAACCTCTCCTCGTAGAGCTGATGTTTCCGCTCTGTATGATACTTCTAACCTGTGAATAAAGCCTTCTATTTCCTCTCTGGTCGGGATGGCTGCTATGCGTGCTTTAAAGTCTGACCAGACGGCGTTATCAGGGGACCATTGAGTGTGAGTTGCAATGTCTGCAGGCAGGAAAGCTGGGTCTAAGTGTCCCGAGGAGGGCACAGAGGTCATCGGTAACATAGGGAGTGTAACTGGGCTTGGTATAGGGTTTGCCATATGTTGAGTATATGGTCTGTTCCCCATGGGTGCTGACAAGTGCTTTGTGGAAACCTCCAAGCTTTTTTGCTTCTGTATAGTGTCTGCCTGCATTAAGGGCCTCTCACAGATCTGCTGGGCTGCGCATATGTGTCCAGGGGGCCCATTGTATCCGTGACCCTCAGAGTACATGTTGTTTATATCTAATTGTGGGGTGCTGATATTGTTTTCTGCCTCTCCCCATGCAGAGGCCAGCGCATCAGACTCCTCCTCAGCCATCTCCATTCCTCCCGGCTCACCGCCATGTGCTCTCTCACCTCCTGAATCTGCGCCTCTGTCATTTGTCCCTGGGATCCGCCGCGTCTCTGGAGCCTCCACAGCCAGGGACTCTACGGCAGTGGGATGTGGGTGATTGTCTATGTCCCCGGGTAGTGATGCGGCTTCTCCAAGCGGAGGGGATCTCCTGGTCACATCCATAGTCAGCGGTGCCGCCGTTGTGTGTTGTGCGCCGCCTCCGCCTGCAGCCTCCGCCATTTTAGATGGGGAATGGCGCCGTCCCACGCTTCTGAGGTATCTGGTGATACTCACAACCGGAGTCACTGTGGAGCCCGTCGTTTGCTTGGGCTGAGTGCTCCTCTTCCTTGACGGCATAAGGGGTTGATTTGTAAGGTGTTAAGCTGTTCTGTCAGGTCGTCAGTAGCATGCGGGGCAGGAGACGAGCTATCAGCCTCCTCTTCCCTCCATGGCCAGGACACGCCCCCACAAATAATTAAATTTTTTACAAAATATTATTATAGCTATTTATTTTTCATTTTCACAAAAATAAGAGGTGAAAATAGATCACATAATTTGATACACAATTTCTTCCAATGCAGGCATAACTCCATTGTCAGAATAACTTTACCGGTGACACTTCCAGAACAGCAAAAAATCCCCCAATGTGACTAAATATTGGAAATTACACCTCTTCATTAATTGCCCTATGGAGACTATTTTGGCCCCACAGGTCGTGTCACTCTGTATCATACACTCCATCCATACTATGTTCTTGAACATAACAACTATGCCATCTTAGGGCCCAAACATTATGCCTGACTTGGGGCTTCTGGACACTCGTACCCCATAAATTAAGGGGGCTCTTCCCAAAACAGTAATGTCAACCATCTGGTTGCTGTGGTTTAGGCACTTGTGGGGCATTTAGGATTGGAAGCATAGATATCACTGAATCTCATTCAATGGGCTTGTATTTTTGTGGGAGTTGATGTTTTTATTGGTAACATTTTCGGGTGCATAGCATTTTTTGGATCGCAGACATCAAACATGCAACCTATGACAAACAGGTTTCAGCTGGAGATTGAAGGGTGTGGCCAGGAAGAGCAGCTGAGTTTCTGTCGTGGTGCGGCTATCCTATACCTGCTGTACTTTACAGCTTCTTCACCTTGAGAACTATGTGGCCAATTGCCATTTCTTTGCCATCAGCTTTGTAAACATGACACTATTGTGCATAGAGACTTTTTTTCCAGGGCGGTTGCAGTGTAAGTGTCAATGGCTCCATAGCTCAGGGGTTAGAGCACTGGTCTTGTAAACCAGGGGTCGCGAGTTCAAATCTCGCTGGGGCCTTTACAATCTTTTGGCTTTTGTACGCCTTGCCCCCTGAAGCCGCATAAAAACAGCAAGTACAATAGGGAATTAATAAACATTATATTACTGCTGAACACAAGGTTTAGAAAATCCCCAAAAGCTTTATATAAACATTTTCTTCCAAAAGTGGGACGAGTATTCTGTCTTGGATAACATTTTTTGGTAATTACCGTATATACTCGTGTATAAGCCGAGTTTTTCAGCCCAAAATTTGGGCTGAAAAGTCTCCCCCTTGGCTTATACACGAGTCAACGGGTGGGGGCTGTGTCCGGGGCTGTGGAGGCTGGAGGAGGCGGGGGGGGGCTGCTGTATGAGCGGCCCCGTCACGTGGGGCCGCTCATTAAATATGCACTGCTTCCCCCTGTCAATCAGCGGCAGGGGGAAGCAGTGCATATAGCCCCCAAATGTTGGCACTCGCCCCCCTTTGTAAGGGTCCCCCCCCGATGGTTATATTACCATTCCGGACTTCTGATCCGCGCCGCTCCTCGGTGCTCCTCGCTGCTCCGTCCGTCCGTCTGCTACATCCGGGATCTCCGGCCGTCGCAGGCATATGACGTCATCGCGCGACGGCCGGGGATCCCGGATGTAGCAGACGGACGGACGGAGCAGCGAGGAGCACCGAGGAGCGGCGCGGATCAGAAGTCCGGAATGGTAAGAGAAGCGGGGGGGGGGGCCCTTGCAAGGGGGGGCGAGTGCCAGCATTTGGGGGCTGCTGGGGACCCCCAGGGGGCTGCTGGGGACCCCCTGGGGGCCGCTGTGTACCCCCAGGGGGCTGCTGGGGACCCCCAGGGGGCTGCTGTGTACCCCCTGGGGGCTGCTGGGGACCCCCTGGGGGCTGCTGGGTACCTCCTGGGGGCTGCTATATGTACCCCTGGGGGCCTGCTGTATACCACTGGGGCTGCTGTATACTACCACTGGAGCTGCTGTATACTACCACTGGGGCTGCTGTATACTACCACTGGGGCTGCTGTATACTACCACTGGGGCTGCTATATACTACCACTGGGGAGGCCTGTATTCCACTGGGGAGGCCTGTATACCACACTGCTGGGGGCTGTATACCTGTGCTGGGGTCCACCCTCGGCTTATACACGAGTCAATAGGTTTTTCCAGATTTTTGGGGCAAAAGTACAGGGGTCGGCTTATACACGGGTCGGCTTATACACGAGTATATACGGTACATGATAATCATTAATTTATATAGACCAAAAATGACTGCAGCACTCCAAATACGATGTATTTCGCCTTTAATGGCCTTCAGGCATCATAGTAGTGGGACGTTTCAGTCCTCAGACCTTCTTCCAGCAAGCACCCATTGCAAATGCTGGGCTCTTTATACATCCAGTTTACATCTCCACATAATCATTTGTATTTACAGTCATAACATTTCCTGTTCAATACATGCTTCGATTATGATTTACATTCATCCTCCTTCTATATCATGATAAAATTCTATATATACACTTTCCATTTACCTAAGTATCTAATGTGTACTTAGCAGAACTCAATTGGTCACTTTATCAACACATATATCGCTTATTATACTTCATCCACTTATTCACTGTATTTACATCACCTCACCGCACATCCACGCTGCCTCCAGCATTGCGGAAGTTGCACTGTGCATGCGCCAGCGTTCCCCTGACGTCACCGCAGTCTAAAACACAGGATGTGTGGCCGCGGCCATCTTGGGACTCCCGCGCATGCGCAGTCCCGTTTTTCTTACTAATATACCTAACGTCCGTCTGAATTTGTGTTCCCCCTCTGCTAGCTTTTCCTGTATCGCCCCAAACTCTTTAAAACCTTTCTCTATCACCTATATCTTAACAAATCAACTTATAAATCATATAGGAAAGGTTTTTATACATATCTGCATTAATTAATTCTATAATAAGCGTTTTTTTCTGTTGTTTTAGTGTTTATTATAGAAAGTGCTATTGTGCTATTTAGTATTGCATCAAACAGGCGTACTAGTTTTATGGGGGTCACTCCTCATGTATATGTTATTACTAATCCTATAATTATATAGGACTATGTATCTTTCACTTCTTTTCCATTGGTATATTATGGGGATATATACAATGTCCTATAGCACTCCACATTTCTGTGGCAAATGCTATCCCCGTCAGTATGCAGAATTGAGGGATATTAACCCCTCTCCTCTCCTCCTGCTCAAGGCTCGGCCCCTCTTATAGAGGTATCCCCCATTTTTTAATATGGAATAAGTTTGAGATCACCATGTATATATATATTTTTATATGCATGAGAAGATCCCCCTTTATATAATGTACGCTATGAAGGTCTCTCTCCATAAAGGAACCTCCGAATACATGTTTGCTGTGTCAAAAAATTGTTTTTAATATAAAGTGCATGTGTACATTAAAATCAGAATAAATATTTATAACAATTTATAAAAAACTGTGTTCGTTAAATCTACCAAATTTGGTACCAATGTAGGTTGTGCAGCATCGGGGACCATTCTATCCAAATTTAAAGGTGTCCAATTCTTAGTATTTGAACAATCTGTGTGACTTGTGCTTCAAGTTTCCAATAGAGTAATAGCCCTGATGAAGTGGCAGATGTAAAGCCACGAAACGCGTAGGCAAATAAACCAGAACCTGATTAACCCTTTACTGGACTGGAAGTTTCTTGAGGTCAGCGCGGACTACAAAGCCCAGCTTTTTCTTCGGTGGAAATCATTTATCTTCAGTGGGCTCCTGCAGCGACCATTACCAGGCTCTCTCAGTTTGTTGTGGCTCTCACAACCACCGCAGGTGAGTCACACCGATTGGGGGGACTGGACTATTTATTAAGACGATAACGCTCTATGTGCGCTCCCTATTTATCCTTTTCAATAGAGTAATGTGCAACTTTACACCTATAAAGTAACAATATAAAAGAGAAGAAGAAACCTCATTAAAATTGTGAATATATACAACATCAAACAAAAGGTGGTCACTCTACACAAAATCTGATCGTCAACCGTAATCTAAAGTATGGACTGCAACTTGTAATCCACGTTCAATCCTCCAGGTTTTAAGGTGCCTAATCTGTAAATCCACTGGAGTTCTCTCGTTTTAAGGAGTTTGATTCTATCCCCTCCTCTTCTCATAGGGGGTATCCTGTCTATTATTCTGAATCTCAAATCTCTTTCCGTATGATTCGCTTCAACAAAGTGTTTTGGGACCGGGAGGTTTAAGATTTTTTGTCTGATGCTACACCTATGCAAATTCAGTCTCGTTTTTACTTCTAAGGTGGTTTCCCCTACGTACCATTTTTTACAGAGGCATTCTAATAAGTAGATCACATAGTCAGAATTGCATGTCAACATATGTTGGATCTTATATTGGGTTCCTGTGTTTGGATGGTTAAACGTGTCCCCCTTCAACATAAGATTACAGTTTACGCAGTTAACACATGGGTAACAGCCTAACCTCTTCATGCCCATAATGGTTCTTTGTCTGGACTGTTTTAATGGTCCGATGTCAGACCTTACCAAGGTATGTTTTAAATTTCTATTTCTTTTGTATGCTACCAAGGGGGGATTTCTATACTCATCTATATGTGGCATGCACTCGCCAAGTATATTCCAATGTTTTTAACTATTTTTACCATATCTCTCGTCTCTTCCCCATAGGTTAACACTAGTGGTATCCTATTCTTGTTCTCCTTTCTCCTAACGGGATTGTTACCCCTCGGGGGTCTGCCGCCCATGCCCGCGGCCTGCTGCCCTTATTCCCTCGGCTCCTATCGCTCCTGTCCGGCCTCAAGGATTCCGGGTGTCGTCCGTCCGCCGACGGCTCCGGGGCGCTGGCAGCCGCCGCCCGCGGATCGGTCGGGTAGCGTCTTCCTTACCGTATGCTCCCCGGGTCCCCAGCCGCAGGGGTCCAGCACCCTCTGCTTGAGCAACACTGCTCCTCTCACTTCCGGTACCACTGCTTGAGCACATGAAACTGTCTCCAAATCAGTATCTGCTGGAGAGACTGCAGGGATCTTGCTCCTCCCCTCAGCCAATCACCATGCCTCTGTGTCCTGCCAATCAGGACTGCCCTGCTCTGATATAAACCTCCTATTTCCAATCAGTCAGGGCCAGGGCAACTTCTCCCTAGTGGAGCTGCCACTTCTGGTCTGGTCAGGTCGCTCCTTATTTGGTCTGTTACCTGATTTCTCTGTGTTACCTCCTACAGATCTCTGCCCTGCCGGCTCCTTGCTGACCTCCGTGTTCCTGGCTGGTTTCCCGGATCTCTCCAAGCTGATCGCTGTTTCAAGCCCGGCTCCGGATCCCCTGTGTTCCTGGTCTCCGTGTTCCTGGTTCCCCGTGTTCCTGGTTCTCTGTATTCTTGGTCCCCGTTTTCCCAGTTTCCCGTTTCTTATTGTATACCCGGTTGCTGTTTTGTTACCACGTCGCCTGGGGTCGGTTGAACACTCGTGTCCGCTGCATTGGCCCCTCCGAGGTTGGTACCGGCGGGATCCCTGTATAGGGGTTAAGCGCTCCGGGGCCTCCTTCGGTGGGTTTCCTGTGCTGCGACCTTGTGGCTCTCTCCAGGAGCGTGGGGTCTTGTGTTGTTGTTCTAATAAACCTGTTGACTCTACGGTACTTGTCCATCTCTCTATCACCCGGTATCAGCATCCGCTTTACGCGGTCCAGTGGGTCCAGTGTGGAGTCCGTCAGTAGGACGTGACAGGGATGCTTTGCTTTTTCCAATTCCCTATTTAGGACTCCATCCGGGTATCCTCTCTCTTTAAATTTCTGGAGAAAAAATTGCTATGGTGTCCTGTCTTTTACTCTCCTCACTTACTATCTTATTAACTCTCTTAATTTGGCCTTGAGGTACTGCATTTTTCATTTCCTTTGGGTGTCCACTATCATAATGTAGCAGTTTGTTTTTATCCGTAGGCTTCACATGTAATCTGGTTTCCATTTTATTATCCTTCAACACCATTTTTACATCAAGAAATTTAATCTCCGTATCTGAGCTCACTATTGTGAATTTTATGGTCCTGTCAATATCATTCATGAATCCAAAAAAGGCCTCCAATTCCCCTCAGTGCCCTTCCATATCAGGAATATATCATCTATGTATCTCCACCACCTCTCCACATGGGAGAAGTGGTGGGATACATAGACATACTCCTCCTCCAAAAAAGCCATTACTGCACCTGCATATGAGCACACCATTTTAGCCCCCATTGCAGTACCCATAATTTGTAAATAATAGGTGTCTCCAAATAAAAAATAATTCCTCGTTTAGACCACCTCCAATAGGTCTATGATGAATTGTCTGCATTCTGTGGAGTAATCTGAACTTTCTAAGCACTTTCGTATCACTTCTAGGACCTGTGGATAGTCAGGTACGGTATTTCCAGGGCCTGGTACCATGTGACTCAGGCTGAGAGTCACATGGGCAGGTCCTGTTAGTATACGTACTACTCACAGGTCCTGCTGGTGCCAAAAGGAAGACATCACCGGGGCTCACTGTGGGATCATGGGGAGAGTGAGAAAGTGTTCTGTGTGTTTCTGTCTGTCCCCGAAAACGGAGCAAAAAAGCAACACAAATGGAGGATGCATTTGTGATGCTTTTTTTCAAAAAGAGGATCCGTTTTTGATGAAGAAACTGTATCAAAACCGGATCAACAAAAACGGAGCAAAAATGCTTTGTGAATGAGGCCTAATCCTCACATTTTTAATTTATACATGAGGTAACAAAAGAAAATGGACACCACAATTTTAACTGAATGCGACAATACTCCTATGAGGTCACAATCAGGAGCGTTATTTGGACACAATAGAATTTCTTAACAAAGGACCGGGCACACAAATACCGTATATACTCGTGTATAAGCCGAGTTTTTCAGCCCAAAAATTGGGCTGAAAAGTCCCCCCCTCGGCTTATACACGGGTCAATACGGTATGTGTAGGAGGAGGCAGGGGGAGGCTGCTGACTGAGCGGCCCGTCACGTGGTGCCGCTCATTAGATATGCACGGCTCCCCCGCCCATCACAGCGGCAGGGGGATCTGTGCATACAGCCCCCAGTGGTAGTATACAGGCAGCCCCCCTCCTGCTGGCACTCGCCCCCCCATACTGTGCAGAGCCCCCCCCACTGCATTATCTTACCCTCCAGCGTCTTCATCACCGCGGGTCCTCCAGTCCTTGCTCGCTCGCTGTGTTCGGATCTCACGTGACCGGGCGCGATGACGTCATCCCACTGCGACCGCCGAGTCACATGAGACCGGGAACACAGCGCGCGAGGATGGACGCGGGGGCCCGCGGTGATGAAGACGCTGGATGATAAGTTAATGCAGTGGGGGGGGGGCTCTGCACAGTGTGGGGGGCTCTGCACAGTGTGGGGGGCGAGTGCCAGCAGGAGGAGGGCTGCATCACATAGTGCACTGCATCCCGCGGTTGGGGGAGCAGTGCACTGATACAGCCCCCTCCTGCCGGCACTCGCCTGCTGTATACTACTGGGGGCCTGCTGTATACTACTGGGGGCCTGCTGTATACTACTGGGGGCCTGCTGTATACCACTGGGGGCCTGCTGTATACCATAATGCTGTGGCCTGTATACCACTGGGGGGGTCCTGTATACCTCACTGCTGGGGGCTGTATACAATACTGCTGGGGGCTGTATACCACTGGGGGGACCTGTATACCTTACTGCTGGGGGCTGTATATCTGTCCTGGTGGCTGTATACCATTCTACTGGGGCCTGTATACCACTGGGAGGGCCTGTATACCACACTGCTGGGGGCTGTATACCTCACTGCTGGGGGTTGTATACCTGTGCTGGGGTCCACCCTCGGCTTATACGCGAGTCAATAAGTTTTCACAGTTTTTGGGGGCACAAGTAGGGGGTCGGCTTATACACGGGTCGGCTTATACACGAGTATATACGGTAATTACATTTTTTCCAAAATATTATTATAGCTATTTATTTTTCTTTTTCACAACAATAAGAGGTGAAAATAGATCACATAATTTTATACACAATTTCTTCCAATGCAGGCGATACTCCATTGTCAGAATAACTTTACCAAACATTGTGCCTGACTTGGGGCTTCTGGACACTCGTACCCCATAAATTAAGGGGGCTCTTCCCAAAACAGTAATGTCAACCATCTAGTTGCTGTGTTTTAGACACTCGTGGGGCATTTAGGATTGGAAGCATAGATATCACTGAATTTCATTCATTGGGCTTGTATTTTTGTGGGAGAAGTTGATGTTTTTATTGGTAACATTTTCGGGTGCATAGCATTTTTTGGATCGCAGACATCAAACGTGCAACCTATGACAAACAGGTTTCAGCTGGAGATTGAAGGGTGTGGCCAGGAAGAGCAGCTGAGTTTCTATCGTGGTGCGGCTATGCTATACCTGCTGTACTTTACAGCTTCTTCACCTTGAGAACTATGTGGCCAATTGCCATTTGTTTGCCATCAACTTTGTAAACATGACACTATTGTGCATAGAGACTTTTTTTCCAGGGCGGTTGCAGTGTAAGTGTCAATGGCTCCATAGCTCAGGGGTTAGAGCACTGGTCTTGTAAACCAGGGGTCGCGAGTTCAAATCTCGCTGGGGCCTTTACAATCTTTTGGCTTTTGTACGCCTTGCCCCCTGAAGCCGCATAAAAACAGTAATTACAATAGGGAATTAATAAACATTATATTACTGCTGAACACAAGGCTTAGAAAATCCCCAAAAGCTTTATATAAACATTTTCTTCCAAAAGTGGGAAGAGTATTCTGTCTTGGATAACATTTTTTGGTAATTACATGATAATCATTAATTTATATAGTAATAGACTTGCAAAAAAATAAAATAAAAATAGAATTAAAAAAACATTTATGATACTATGTTTAATTTTATGCCATTCACCAATCACCTTAGATAATATATTACACTTATAGAAAAGTAGATAAGTGGTCAGCTCACCCCCTTTGACTTCCACGCTCCGGAAATCAGAGGGTCTGCCCGGATCCACCTGCAGCTGGCTTGGGAAATGGGGAAGAAAGATTTGATCTAGTGGATCTCTGAGAAAATCTGCTGTATCAAATCTTTTTTTCTCCACTACAGAAAAGATAGTTGTGGTCATAGTGTTACCCAATATGTGTTTATTCCAGGTCATCTGCGCTATTTTGTCCTCTTCCATCCACATGAAGCAGGACAGGAGGACGGCGATCGCAGGGAGAGAGAAGGCGCCGAGCCAGACCAGAAATGCCCATCGCACTGGACTACACCGTATGAGGGGATTATAAAAGCTATCTTATGGGATATGCAGTGAACGTTGTGGACTTATATTCAGGTAGCAAGCCTACTACAGAAGAGGTGATAATGGTGGTAGCCTTTATTAGTCCAAAATTAAAGGAAACCATGTACAAGATATTGTTCAGATTGACAGAAATGTTCTGAAAGTGGATCCAACAGTTAGGGTACCTTTACACACCGCTACGACAGGATGGATACAACCCGCTACTTCACGTGCACGGCCAAACGGTTACAAACGGGAAACGCACCACCTTTACACGCCGCCACAAGGTGCGCTACGCTACGTTACATCTACAGCTAGATACATCGCCGGGTGTCTCAAGTAGCCATCTGTAGCTCATCTTAGCTCATTTACACACCGCTACAACCAGCTAATATGGGCGTACCTGGTGCAGCAGGGACAACACATAGGCGTGCTACAATTGTGGATTACAAGACGTCTGTACGCTGATAGGACAACGCAAGAACATCATGATTGGCCAGGCATCGCAGGAGGCTGATTAATACTTGAAGCTCGAGTAATTGTGTAGTGTGACTGGTCAGCTCCTTAAATATGCCGCCCTGTGCGGCGACAACCAATCGCAACGCAGGAGCTTCCTCCAATGATCGCTGAAGGGGGTGCGGTAACCCGGAGCCTGTGTCACGCCCCAGCTACATAGCATGGTGTAGGAACAACCCTTCTGTTCCTTCTTTACACGCCGATACAGCTCGCTACAATCGGCTTTGTAGCCATCTGTTTTCGAGCAGTGCTCGGAAACAGATGTATCTGTTGCCGGCTGTCACGTCCCGTCTTCACACGCCGCTACTACGGGCTATATTGACGCTACAAGCTACATTTGTAGCCTGTAGCGGGTTGTATCCATCCTGTCGTAGCGGCGTGTAAAGGGCCCCTTATGGAGTGGAGGAAACTACAATCCTTTCTATCTTCAGGTCCTGTGGGCCCTTGTCTGACTTCTGGTGTGGTGTTACATGAGTGATCAGGTGAGATAATGACCAGGCTTTTACAGATAGACCCGGACAGATTTCTGTTGCATCACAGTGGAGCTCCAAACCCCTAAGGGCCCTTTCACATCAGCGTTTTTTTAAATTTGCGGCAGATGCGGTGAAAAAAACGCATCTGCCGCAATTACCGCATACCGGCTCCACTTGCGGTGCGGTTGCGGTAAACGCCATGCAAAGTATAGGCGTACTTGCGGCAGGTGCGGTCAGCCGCGGTTTTTTTCACGGCCGCACCTGCTGCAAGTGCAAAACCGCACTTTCCGCACCTGCCGCACGTACGCCTATACCTTGCATGGCGTTTACTGCAACCGCGCCGCAAGTGGAGCTGGTATGCGGTAATTGCGGCAGATGCTGTTTTTTCACCGCAAAACGCTGATGTGAAAGGGCCCTAATACAAGCATTTCTTAGGCCGGGTTTACATCACGTTTTTCTGGATCCAGGGCTGTCTAGTGCGAACCGGACAGGCCTGGATCCGGTTTCGGACATATAGTATTCCTATGGGGCCAGATGGCTGCTATTTGCCATCCGGTTTCCATCTGTCTGAGAGGATCCGGCAGGATTCCGATTTTTCTCCCGGACACAAAAACGTTGCTTGAAACGTTTTTGTGTCGGGGGGGTTGAGGGGGGAATCGGAACAAATTGGACAAAAGCTGGATCCGGTGCCCCCTAACATGGGGGTCAATGGTGACGGACCGCACCATATCCCACATAAAATCAGATCTGGGAGCCGGATGCTGGAGTTTAGCAGCGAGTGTTGCTAAACTTCAGCACCATGAGCTGTCCTCTGCAGAGATTTCAGGACCGGGGCTAGTGGCCCCGCTAGCCGCGATCGTGAAATTTCTGCAGCTGCTGCTGTGATGCCCCGAATCTGGCTGCAAACCGGTTCTGTTTCAAAATCGGGTGCGGGGCTGTCAGGTTTACACCGGACAACCCCGGACCTGATCAGGCTGTGATGTGAAACTGGCCTTAGGCTAGGGTCACACTTGGCATGAGTTTTTTTTAGTGCCTTAAAAAAAAGCATGCATGTCTGCATGCTTTTTTCATTTCAGCATGCGTTTTTTAAAGTGTCTGATGGCACCCTGCGTTTTTGCATGCGTTTTTAAATCAGCACCCAAAAAAGTTCATGCACCATTTTTTGGTGCTGTTTTAAAAATGCATGCGTTTTTTAACATGGGCCCCTATGTGAAACGCATGCGTTTTTGGATGGTACTAAATGGTACTAATGTACCATTCGTTTTTGCATGCGTTTTTGATGTCAGCTACTCACATAAGTGCAAAAACTCATGCCAAAAATGCATGGCACTTTAGACATGCGTTTTTACTATTAAGACATACGTTTTTGCTATTAGGGCATGCGTTTTTTAACATGGGGGCCTATGGGTGCGTTTTTACATGCTTTTTTAAAAACGCAGGTCTCCAAAACAGCATGAAAAAAGCGCAAGTGTGACCCCAGCCTTAGGCTGGGGTTCCACATAAGCCCTCAGTCCGTTTTTGGCTTCAGTTTTCTCATTTTTTTTTTCTAAGTCCAAAAACTGACAGAAAAACGGATTGGATGTAATAAACACCCTGTCCGTTTTTCTCTGGAGCTCAAAACATTGCCCTGTCCGTTTTTGAGTCAAAAACGTTGCATGCAACGTTTTTGGCATCAGTTAAAAAACGCATGCGTTTTCATGCGTTTTTTTTAACATGGGGCCCTATGGGAAACGCATGCGCGAACGCATGGCATATGCGCACTTGCGTTTGCGCATGCGTTCGCGCATGCGTTTTTTAATGAAAAGTCCAAAAACGTTCAGGAGTGCAGGAGGCTCAAAAAGCACCCTATAAAAAACGGATTGGTGATGAAAATCACTTCCAAAAACGGATTTCTATGTGGAACCCCAGCCTTACTGAAACATTTGGCCACCAGAACATGCATACCTAAATTATGGAAACCTCAAGTCCACAGGTCATTAATGGAAAATTATTACATGAATATTGAAGAACTGGCTTGACTTCTTCTATAAAAGAATCCTGCTGACCCACATTATCATCTGTGGAGGGAGGGGTGGATGGTAGGGAAGCTCACATACATATTAGACTGGAGGTGGGGAACTCCAGGCCTCGAGGGCCAACAGGTCATGTTTTCAGGATCTCTTTAGGCCGGCTTCAGACTGCGTCTGAGATCCGATCCGTAGCTGTCCACTTAAGGCAGACAGCCGTGGACCGGATCAGCACACAGGACCGGGGGGCTATTATGCCCTCCGATCCTGTGTGCAGCTGCAGCTGCTGACAGGTTAGGACCGCGGCGCCCGCGGTCCTCACCTATCAGCAGCAGGAACTGCGTGCGGCTGCACACAGGATCGGAGGGCATAATAGCCCCCCGGTCCTGTGTGCTGATACAGTCCGCGGCTGTCTGCCTCAAGCGGACAGCTACGGATCGGATCTCAGACGCAGTCTGAAGCCGGCCTTAGTATTGCACAGGGATTGGGATCATCACCAGAGCAAGTAATTCAATTATCACCTGTGCAATACTAAGGAAATCCTGAAAACATTCACTGCTGGCTGCTCTCGAGGACTGGAGTTCAACAGTCCTGTATTAGGCAGTCGGCCAAAACCACCTATATTGGGAGATTTGTCCAATTTTAGCCTGTATGGGAGTCCTAAAGCCCTGTGCTCTCCACACACTTTTAATGGATGAGTTCCACTGCTTGTAGTTGACATGTGCTAGCATGAATGGTATGGTAAGGCAATGGTGATTTCATCTGTATTTTGCACTCTGTTCACATTATAAGTGTGAATACTTCTATGTTCACCTTCTGCATAAAAAAAAATTCATGTGAATACTTAAGTCCCCCAAATTTTTTTTTTAGAGAAAAGTATTCTAGGAGTAATACAAAGGTATTACTCCTAGAATAATAAATAATAAAAGATTAACTAACCAGAAAAATAATTTTGCTTAGCCAATAAAGGTATCACTCCTAGAATACGTTTCTCAAAACATTTTTTTTGGGGACTTAAGTATTTACATCAAATTTTCTGGCTAACATGGTAGCACAATATTATTTACGGTAATAAATAACAGAACCCTGATGCATTAACGTCAATGGGGTTTGTCAGAGTTACTTAGCTTTGTGATCATGACGCTATTGTGTACAGAGACTTTTTTTTCCAGGGCGGTTGCATTATTAGCGTAAATGGCTCCATAGCTCAGGGGTTAGAGCACTGGTCTTGTAAACCAGGGGTCGCGAGTTCAAATCTCGCTGGGGCCTTTGCTATCTTTTGGTTTTTGTACGATTTGCACAGTAAGTACAATAAATACATAAAAAAAATATTACATAACTGCTGAACACCA
>JARQOC010000010.1:75639189-75723555 GCA_033576535.1 Allobates femoralis | reverse complement strand
TGCTGTTGTCACCGGAGAATTATCCCTGGATGCTTCAGTTGGTCCCCCAAAAAAGACAGGAGTCCTAGGGGTGATGTGACGGTTCCTTTATTCCCTGAGGAAGGTGCCAAGAGGGGCGCCGAAACGCGTTGGTGGACGTGGAATAAAGGAACCGTCACATCACCCCTAGGACTCCTGTCTTTTTTGGGGGACCAACTGAAGCATCCAGGGATAATTCGGTGACAGCAGCGCGGACCGTGGACACCTATATCCTGATACCTGATTCTCTTCCCACGTGCGAAGTGGTGGTGGAGGTCCAGCGGCAGCTGTCATATGCAAAACGCCTACTAACCAGTTGTGGGGATCACAACTGGTACAGGTTAGTGCACCTGTATTTTCATACGCACCTTTCACGAAACGTCAGTGATAGGGCACTATTTGCACCTCGTTTGTCTCCCTTTATATCTTCTAGTATCTGTGCTTTTTTGTCCTCTTTCGGCACATTTAGTAAATACCACATAACTTTGTGCCACATTGTGGATGTTTAGGCTTCCACCATCAATTTAACCTAAATTAGTATATTGATAATCCATATTCGTGACACCATTTGGGATTCCTAATACTAAGGACAGATGCATACTTACATGTACAAACCAGGGAAAAAAAGCGAGTCAAATCCAAAATTATATTTAAAGTAAAAGACGTTATTGATAATACGTCGGGATAAGTAAAATACCAGGCTTAAAACCTAATGGCAAGGTGACCGGAGAGTGAGGGTGGCCCCCTAATGGCAAGGTGACCGGAGAGTGAGGGTGGCCCCCTAATGACAAGGTGACCGGAGAGTGGGGGTGGCCCCCTAATGGCAAGGTGACCGGAGAGTGAGGGTGGCCCCTGACAAAGGATTGGCCTAAATGTGCATAGAGCGCACGGCTGCCAGAGAGAGGACGTGGTTACGTGAGTGGTGCATTAGGAGGTAAAACGTGCACACAAAAATATGTGGTATACATCTTTTCTAATGGAATAACCACTAGATGCAAATACATGACCAGTATACTTAGTTAATACCAGCCCACTATTTTGAACCAGCGGCTTGCACATTGCCATGTGGGAGCTGACTATGGAGTATCGTTATGAATAGTGGGAGAATTGTACTCTGGTAGTGATATGGTCTAAATAGAAATAAAAATTCCTCATTGTCTTTCATTGAGTGCAAGGTGTTCCCTTCATATGGTGATCATATTTGGGTCTAGCCACCTAGGAATAATATATACCGTGTTTCCCCGAAAATAAGACCGTGTCTTATATTTTTTTGGGCGCCAAAAGTGGCACCCTGTCTTATTTTCGGGGGGGTCTTATATTGGCAGCCCCAGCCTCCCATCCACACTGCAGCCTCCCATCACACACACACATACACACACACGCATACACACACACACACACACACACACACACACACACACATACACACACAAATTGCTTCCTACCTTTGTCCCCCGCTGTCCGGTGCCGTCCTGTGTGGTGTCCCCGGTGCTCCTCTGGCCTCCTCTGTGATGCCCCGGTCTGCAGTGTGGTGCTGTCCGGTCCGGTTCCCTGTTGATCGGTGCTGCCCTGGGCCACTTCCTGCTTTACCTGGAATCCCCGCCCAGATCAGGCCCTGCACCAATAAGGGCGCAGGACCCGTGATGGCACATGGGCGTCGCTGGGCTGTGATTGGCTCAGGACCTGGCTCCCCCTGTTTTTCACTCTGCCTTCCTCTTCTCCTGCTCCTGATGTCACACAGAGCAGGAGCAGAAGAGGATGCGGCGGCAGACACATAGAAGGAGCTGAACACACAAGGAGGAGGCAGGAGGATTGTGCCAGCAGAGAGGACCTCTTAATAAAATCCCACCCAGGCGACCTCTTAACTGTAAGGTTTCTAAAGTCTTTTAGTTTACAGGGGAGCTAGAGACATGGGGGACCCCTTCCCTAAATGCAGCAGACATGCTGCATTCAGTGCTGCATTTAGTTTGTCATGCACCAGGGGGGTGACAGGTCCTCTTTAAGCCTGGCATTTTACCTATCCCCACATATTATCAATAAAGTTTTTTACTTTAAATATAATTTTTGACTTGAGTTGCTTTTTCCCTGGTTTGTACTCCTGCGGCACATGTGCATTTCATGAGTAGGTCAAAGCAAAGTATGACTCTGCAAGAGTGAGATAGGGGGCGCTGTGTGGATGACATAGGACCATCCACATGAAGCAGGGTAGGAGGGCATCGATCGTGAGAAAAGAGGAGAAATGCTCATCAGACCGGACTGCAGTGTATGAGGTGATTATAAAAGGTATGTTTTGGGATATGCGGAGGAGGTTGGGGGCTGCCGCTTACATACAGTTAGCAAGCCGACTGAAGAAGAGGGAATAAAGGTGGTAGTCTTAATTTATATTGGGAAAATCTGGTGCCAGGATCCCCTTAGGTCTTATGCCCATTATCAGTGTTTGCAACAGTTATTGCAGAATCCAAACTGATGCATTGTACAATACAAGCACAGTGGATGGGATTTATAGAAATTCAGTGCCCACCGGTGCCTGCTTTCCCCCAGTGTGAACTGACATGGGGGATGGCATCCCAAGCTGCAGCATGTCAAGTTATTGCTGTGGATTCATCTGCGATCTTATCAGGTGAATGAAGCATGTCAACCGCAACACCCAGAACTCTGACTGTGGGCCCCGGCGGCTGCATTCACCCATGGAGATCATCGGCTTTCCCACAGGAGGCAGGACACTGCGCCTGGACGCTTTAATCCCTTCACCCCCAGCCTGTTTTCATCTCCATTGACCAGGCCACATTATACAATTCTGACCAGTGTTACTTTATGTGGGTATAACTCTGGAACGGATCAAAAAGACGTTTAGGATTGCTACCTCCAATAGTTAGCACTACAGTTTGTCTACTTCCTCACTGAAGTGACAATTTGCATATTTCCCAGAGGAGCATTGCGGCTAAAAGTGTCGTCATGCCAGTAGGCAGATTGATCTCCAGGAGAAGAGCTATTCCCCGGACAGGGGCGGACTGGCCCAGGTGACAGGGAGGCATTTGCCCCCCAGGCCGGTGGTATTGCCCTAGTTTAGGGCCTTCCCCTGCAATGATAGGGGCTGCACGGCGGTGGTTTGTTGCCGCAGCTGCTGCAATGACAGCGGGCGGGACCCTTGAAGCAGGCCGTGGCAGGCAGCGTGGTGGAGGCTGGTGAGTGGTGGCACCCAACACCTTCCCACAACCCCTGGTCATCACCCGGCACGCACTAATAGTACCTCCCCCATCCCGCTTTTCGCCCGGCTTGCAATGATAGCATACCCCCGCTCTTCACCCGGTTTGCACTCCCCCAGCCCCAGTCCTCACTTGTGGTCAGGCTGGAAGAAGTAGACTGCCCCCCAGGGCAAGATCTACCAGCCAGCCCCCCCAGACCTCATCTTAGCCTCTCATACAGCAGATCAGATCCCGTACACAGCACTGATGAGATGCTAGTGTTCCTAATTCTTGGCCTTTTGGCTTAGATGGGGGTTTCTCGGTCTGGGTCTGGGCTGAGAGGTACATGTGTTCGGAGGTTTCTGGAAGGAGTGGCTATCCTGTACCTTAAGCAATGAAAATGGCAGCAGTGAAGAACTGCATGATTGGAAGTTCTGGAGGACAGCATTGGATTGGAATACATTGTGGTCAAAATTATGGAGGAGTTGACTGGAGTTACCCTGGACAAGATTTTCTGTATTCAAGAATTTGCAAAGGCAAGTAATTATGACATATCCCTTTATTATGAGGATGATTGCAGGAACTTTTTCCAATGCTTGAGAGAAAAAAGGAACCGGGAGTGTATGTTATTTATTATACCAAAGCCACTCTTCCAATGTGGAGAAACCAAGTGCTGTGCACATGTACAATCCTTTTGTTGAAATCCCCATAATTAAAGCCTTTTTGTCATGCTACTGCTCTTCAATAAGAGAGGGAGGTATGCTGAAAAACATATTCAATCTGTTCAATGGTAAAACAAAATTTTGGGTTCATTTTAAACTTGACTCTGAGGGTGTTGGAGGAATAATGCATCCCCCTGCCAATGTTTCCATTGGGAGAAATAGAGGTGTTTTGCACTACCCTGGTCAACCTTCCTTTTATAGGAAATGTTTCCTGTATGGTCACATAATTGGCCACTGTATGACAGGGATCACCTGTAGGAATTGCAAAACACCTGGGCATGAAGCTTCCATGATCCCCCACCCACCAAACTGTGATCTGCGTGGTGAAAGTGACCTCACTTGCAGGAATTGCCCCAATGTTAGTAGGCAAGCTTTTTCTGCAGATTCTGATGAGGAGAGACGCAAGGCACGTGAGGTGAGACAGGAGCAGTCTGAGGCCCAGGAGGCCCCTTGTGCTTCTGTGGATGAACCTACCCTCTGATGTCTCTGTGATGGAGGTTGCAGAGCCAGCACCTCAGGTGGCTGAGGCAAATAAGGCTGGCTTCACACCACGGCGCAGTCCGGTCCGGGGATGTCAGGGATGAACCTGACAGCCCCGGACTGGATCAGCACACAGAAACGGAGGGCTAAATATGCCCTCCGGTCCTGTGTGCAGCCGGACGCAGCTGCTAATGAATTAGGACTGCGGCTCGCAGGGAGGTAGCCGCGGTCCTGAAACAGCAGCGTGCAGCCGCCAGTATCCGGTTCCCGGGATATGGCATTTTGGGGAGATTTTTCTCCCCGGACACAAAAACATTGCAAGCAACGTTTTTGTGTACGGTGAGAAAAATCCGATTTCTCCTGGACTCCACCGGAGAGATGGAAACCCCATAGGCTACTACACCAGACAGCCCTGGACCGGACTGTGCCGTGGTGTGAAGCCAGCCTAAGGGTATGTGCCCACAGGACGTTTTTTGAGCAGTCCTGAACGCAGCAAAACCTGAGGATCCTAGAGACCTTGACAGGAGATTAGCTATGATCTTGTCTGCGTTTTTTGTGCGTTTTTACTGCGTATTTTTAGCTGCTTTTTTCCTGCGTTTTTTCCATTGACTTTACCAAAAACTCCGGAAAATAATTAACAAGTCAATTCTTTCCCATCCGCACCAAAACCGCAGGTATTTGACAGTTCTTGACACTTGCAAAACCAATGTGTGGGCACAGCGTTTCTGTGAAATACATTAGTTTTGCTGGGAATCAAAACCGCAGGAATAAATTAGCATAAATTACCATAAAACCAATGGTTTTCTGCTGCAGAAACCGCAGGAAAAACTCAGCAAAAACGTCCTGTGGGCACATACCCTAAGGGTAAGTGCACACTTACCGGCGGGTTGGTCGGCGGCGGCTGGGCGGACCCGCCAGGAAGCTCTGCGGCCGTCCACCGGCTTCCTGGCGGGTATGTGCGGCTGGAGCCGGGCGGGTGACGGGCGGGAGCCGGGCGGTTGCACAGCGTGTTCTCGGCGGTGGTTCTGCAGCGGCTGGAAGCAGCACATGATTCTGCTTGCAGCCGCTGAAGAACCGGCGGTTTATAGAACATGCTCATTCTTTGCTAACCCGCTGGGAAACCAGCGGTTTAGCAACAGATGAGCCTGTGTAAACCGCCGGTGTGTGGACACCGGGTGTCGGTTTACATTGGTTTTAATGTTAATCCAAACGCCGGTTTGGATTAACATAAATTTACATAAAACTAATGAAAACCGACCGGCGGTTTCCGCTGCTAAAACGACTATAACCCGGCCAGTGCGCACATACCCTAAGGCTTCTGAGGTGGAGCAAACCTATTATGTGCTGGGCAGGTCACTTACCACATTCTGTTGTAGGTAGAGGTGATTTTTATCAGCCTGCACCTGTGCTTGCTTCACACAGTGGGGTCTGAGGCTGGCTTCACACTTGCAGATGGATCTGCAGCGTTTTGCAGATGCATCTGCAAGTGTGAGCATGCTGACCGCGGCCCCTATGTTTATAATAGGGCGCACGCGGTGTGAAAGGTCTCATTCACTCCTGTATGTGTACTGTCAGCAGGCGTATGCCTGCTTACAGATCACACTCTCCCGCCCGCAGCATGGACGCTACATCTCGCGTCCACAGTGCGGACGGGAGTGTGTGATCTGTAAGCAGGCATACGCCTGCTGACAGTACACATACAGGAGTGAATGAGACCTTTCACACCGCGTGCGCCCTATTATAAACATAGGGGCCGCGGTCAGCATGCTCACACTTGCAGATGCATCTGCAAAACGCTGCAGATCCATCTGCAAGTGTGAAGGCAGCCTGACTGCAGCCTGCAAGTGCAGTATTGGATTGTGATTTTGGCAATGATGGTAAGTTTTTTTCTGAGGTGGAGGAAAATCAAGAAGGGCAAGTGTTGCAAACAGAGCATGTGTAACGCTCTAAGGCGGCCGTCACACGTGGTAATTATGCACGCCCCTCTCTGCTTCTAAGAGCCTGGCGCGTCATGAAAGGGGCGGGGCTAAATCGCGTCATGCTGGAGCCCGCCCCTTTTCAGACGTGGCCAGGCTCTTAGAAGCAGAGAGGGGCGTTCATAATTACCAGGCAGCAGCAGACAGGCCCGTCCCATCTCGGCTTCCACAGAAAGAGAGAACTCACACAGGTCAAAGTATTATAACCTTTTCTCTTACTTTACAAAAGCGATTTTTTTCTGCAAAAGGGATGGCTAGAAATGATAAGAGGGGAGCAGGGACAGGTCTAAAGATACGGGGGGGTCAGTTTCTGGGTTTAGGATCACTTTAATGCACGATATCGCTTAAGCGATCTGCTTTTTGATCGCTTAAGCGATATCGTTTGTGCATCGCTGCGTGCAATCAAGCGAATTTACAATGTAAAATCGCTTGATCGTTAGATCGTAGATTTGTGAGCTGGAGCTCATATCAAGCGATAAACGCTTGTTCAATCTGCATCATCGTGGTGTGTGACACCACGATGAACGATCTCCCAGCGGCAGAGCCTATGCTGGGAGATGGTATCTATGGTAAACGTCGGGTTACTAAGCGCCGCGCGGTGCCTAGTAACCCGATGTGTTCCATAGTTACCAGCGATCTCGCTGCTCCACATCGCTGGTGAGTCTGTCTGTGTGACAGCTCACCAACGATGTGAGCGATATTGTTAGCAATCGTGCGTGCTTGTGATCGCTAACAATATCGCTATCGATATTGAAGCGTGTGACGGCCGCCTAAGGAACAACCATCTGGGTCAGCATGCATACAGTCACCAGGTGTTTGTACTGATCAGGTGAATAGTCATGAGGATGATTCCACACTCACTTCTATGGACATACATTGGTCTGTCACTCCTGAAGAGAAAGCAGAGGTGCAGGATGTCAAAACGTGAAAGTGCTGCCATTTTTACTAAAGTGACAGCTAAAAATGACAGATGGGCTCCCAAGGCGAAAAGGCTAAAGAGGAGTGATGTGAACAGGATTGAGACTCAAAAGCCATAAGGCCCAGTTACACACACAGATAATTGTGCAAATATTGGTCACAGATCTCTGGTTGCAGTGAAATCATAGACACATTCTTCCATTTTGTGGCCGTGTATAAATGTAACAATGGGTCTATGATTTCACTGCAACCAGAGATCTGCAAACAATCTCTGCACTATTAATGGCCTCATTCAGACATCCGTGCCTCCGGCACGTGTGCAGTCCGTGCCGACACATGCTGGAGGCACAGACATACGGGGACACATGTTCCCCTATGGTCCTGTGCACACTTCCGTTTTTCTGCACAGACTGTGTTGCCGTGTGGAGCACATGCATGTCAATGTGCTCCACACGGCGACATGTCCGTTTTTTTGCGGATGCACGGACCGCTTTTGCTGTGAAACATCCATGCACATCGATGTCATCCATGTGACATCTGTGTGCACGGACCACAGTCAACACATGTCACACGGGGGGAGGAACACAGGATTCTGCCTCCCCCAGTGTGACATCACTTCCTGCTATTCCCCAGTGCCCGCGTTTATAGGCACTGGAATAGGGGTTGTCTGAAAAGCGGTGCGTAATTCCAGCGCTTATAATGGCGCCTATGGAGGAAAGTACATGTATATTTGCGCAAACAATTGACATGTTCATTCTTTTTACGTGCGCGTTTTCGGCCCATTTTCCATTCACTTTGCCAGGAGATGCAGATGTGCTTTTGGGGGAAAAGTGCGCGTAAAAAGACGCAGGAAATGCGCTGTGTGTGAACGCAGCCTTAGCAGAGAGCTGCTGTTTCTTCCTGTTACAATGCATCGTGTTCGGTGTTGCACTGTGCACACTGATGGAATTGAGTGCTGCAGATTTTCTTTAATGGTCTTGATCTGGACATATTCTGTAGAGGAGTAAGGCTATGTGCACACACTGCATTTTTTAGGGCGTTTTTGTGCTGCATTTTACCTTGGTTTTATGCTAATCTACAGCTGCGTTTTTGGTTTCCAGCAAAACCTATGTGACTCGGGGATCAGCCGTTCATACACTTTAGGGGGCCGTCACACGGAACGATATCTTGCCCGATATCGTTTAAGCGATCTCCTTTTTGATCGCTTAAGCGATATCGGGCAAGATATCGTTGCATGTAATCAAGCGATTTACGATGGTAAATCGCTTGATCGTGACATCGCTGATCTGAGGTTCGGTTCTCAGATCTAGCGATGAACGATGCAACGATCTGCATCATCGTGGTGTATGACACCACGATGATCCATCTCCCAGCGACCGCGCCTATGCTGGGAGATGGTAACTATGGTACACGTCGGGTAACTAAGCGACGCGCGGCGCCTAGTTACCCGATGTGTACCATAGTAACGAGCGAGATCGCTGCTCCACATCGCTGGTGAGTCTGTCTGTGTGACATCTCACCAGCGATGTGAGCGATATTGTAAGCGATTGCGCGTGCACGTGATCGCTTACAATATCGCTAAAGATGTCGCAGCGTGTGACGGCCCCCTTAGTTTTATTTCTTTGCTGAAACTGAGCCCTGCACAGGTTTTGTTGCATTTGTTTGCTGCAGCCTAAAGAATGTTTCAATAATAGACTTCAGTAAACAAAAAATGGCTAGAATAAAATGTGACAAGATCTCGTCAGTTCAGTCCAATCACCTGATAGAACATTCATGTTCCGTGTTGACAGCATCACACATACAGCATGCAGACAGGCAGCCTGGTGATCAGGTGGCGCTGTGGCTTAGTTGGTTAAAGCGCCTGTCTAGTAAACAGGAGATCCTGAGTTCGAATCTCAGCAGTGCCTAATTTTTATCCTCGAATTAACAAAATTACATTTTCCTGCATATATATATAATAATTGCTTTTAATAAAATAAAAGCAATCAGTTTGAAAGCTGTGAGCAATTAAAATATTTGTAAGCAATAAAATGACAAAAATAAAATAAATTACAGATCAAATCTATAATTAAATATATACAGTAATAGTAAAACATCATTATCTAATAAATAATTTAATATTTGTTTAAATATAATCTAGTGGTTATATATTTATAATATTAAAAGAAAAAAACTAAATGCACTTAGAAAATAAAAACAAGCCCGTAGTCGGCAGGATTCGAACCTGCGCGGGGAGACCCCAATGGATTTCAAGTCCATCGCCTTAACCACTCGGCCACGACTACTCAGTGCTGAGGAGAGCTCAGAGCATAGGATAAAGTGAGAGCCAGAGACGCTGCAGACTCAGCAGACAGGAAGACGCTTCATTCAGCAGCTGTACACGGCAAGGCTCCATAGCTCAGGGGTTAGAGCACTGGTCTTGTAAACCAGGGGTCGCGAGTTCAAATCTCGCTGGGGCCTGTGTTACCGTTTTATTTTTATCATTATTTTAAGATTCGAAACTGGTACAAACCATTATATACACAATACTATATGCACAATACACAATACAATGTTCAGTAAGAGGTGGGCAGAGCAATCACATCACAGAAATTCAAATCCATTTCAAGTCCAGATCAAACTTGTCATATAGCAGAGAAATATACTTACCTAGTCCCCCAAGCCCTCTGGTGCCACCAAAGTCCCCCAACCCACCCCCACCCACCGCATCGACCACTAACAATATGGTGCCAAGTGCAGCATGCTCCAGCGAAACTGTGCCCCCACCCTCTGGTCTGCTCCCCACCTCTGCAAAGCCGCCCCCACCCTTTGATCTGAGACCCTCTTACCTCTGGTCCTCTGATCCTGCCTCCAGGCCTGCACCTCTCCTCTGTGTGCATGACTTCCTGTGCCTGCGCCTGTAGAGCCACCTGTGCCCTGCAGAGAAATGACAGGACATGAACTCACTGACTGATCACGATCCTCCGCTCACACAGGGATCAATTCTGATCTGCTTTGGAGATCATCGTGACATCACAGTTAACCCCTGTGTGACCCAAGGATCGTGATCTGTCATAAACTCATTGAGTTCATGAACTGTCATTCCCATCTACGCAGGGTGCCTGCTGTTAAAGCATATGGGGGCTGTTTTGGGAAATGAATGCATTTATTTAAGATTGGAGTCTATAGCAAACGCATCCATTAACTCATGGTACATACATGTACCATGCGTTAACGCATGCGTCAAAAATGAACACACATGTCATGTGAATGCCAGGGGAAAAAAACACCCTTTAATGTACCTTTTTAGTGGATGGCACTACTCAAGTGTGATCCTAGCCTATGGGTGTGTTCACACAATCAGCATTTGCAGCTGTTTATATGCAGTGTGTTATCACTACAGTCTAAACTGCTGCATTGTGTAGTACAAGTGTGGCTCTCCACTGGGTAAATCGCCACCAGAGGTACTGCACTTCTGCGGTTATGGTGTGTAGTGCCCCTGTTCTCCAGGTGCTGGGATGGTGCAGTTGAGCCCAAAACACAACACACACACACATTGACAGGCCCCTGAGACAAAGGTTGGACCCAGGCCACGAAAGGGGGACAGGACAGTGTTAGACACGGGACTCAGTAGTAGGAGACCGATGGAGTAACATCGACTGATGAGGAGTAGTAGTCGGAAGTGTAGAGGCGTTGTGGTGCCGACTCCCACGGTTTGAAGCTACACCACCATGCTCGCCCGCAGGAGGGAGAGAAGTGACCGGTAGAGACGGAGAAGAAACCTTGAAGTGTGGATAAGTCAATGAACACCCGTACGCCCAAATCTGACGAGAAAGAACGGTTGGTGGAAGAGACAGGGACCCGGCCCTGCAGACTGTGCGGAAGCTGCATGCTTGGAGGCCCCAGACTTCTAAAGGGAACTGTGGCCGAACACCTGACACATCTTTGGGAAAATGGCCGAACTAGGGAGCAGCTCCTAGGAGAGTGACCTAATTGCACCCAGGACCTACAAGCACCTGTGGCCACCAGTACTTGAGCTTTGCGCACCGAAGAGCGTTGAGAGCCTGGGGAGCAGAGTGATGATTCGCTCGCCTCAGAGGAGAACTACCCCTTATATCGCTGAGAGAGTTCCACTAGAGACTGAGACACCGAGGAAGGAGAGTAGGGGCACGAACTGTGGCTTGACTGCACCGACCCGGCTCTGGAGAAAGAACAGTACCGGAGACTGGCAGGACCGTACCCGGTGGCCATGTTTAACACCTGAGTAAAAGTAACGGAATTTCAGCTGTGGTGTGAGAGACTTTTATCTGCAGCGACCATCGGCCGCAGAGGACATCCGTAACACTTAGGGTGCTTTCACACTAGCGTTTTTTTCAAATCGCGGCAGATGCGGTGAAAAAAACGCATCTGCCGTGATTACCGCATACCGGCTGCACTTGCGGCACGGTTGCGGCGCGGTTGCGGCAAGCCCCATACAATGTATAGGCGGGCTTGTGGCAGGTGCGGCAAGTGCGGTTTTGGCACTTGCGGCAGGTGCGGCCGCGAAAAAAGGTTCTGCAGCAGCGGCGACCGCCCTGTTCGCATACGGCAGGTGATGTCACAAATATCACTTTTATCCCCTCAGACCCTCCATAACATCACCCCCATTTATTTAAATGACACCGCCAGGGTCACGGGACCGGATCTTGGACCCCATCTGTCCCTGTGAAAAGAACTGAAGAGAGGTGAAGTAGAACGAGCAACTGCCCAATTCCCGAGTCTTCCCCGTTCCTGGAGTGGGCATTTCAGACCTGGCGTCACAAACAGGATGCGAGCGGCCCAGAAAGAACGGGTCTTGTTTGCCTTAAGAACTGTGTAAGAACTAGCTCACTACAATGGCAGTGGGAGAAGAGCAAGTGCCACGTGCATGTCAGGCGCGTGTCTTGGCCCTCGTCGTGGGAAAAGCCTTGGAGAAGGCGCGAAATAGCAGGCCCGTCCCGAAGTCTAAAGAAAAGCCATGGGGGCCTGCTATTAAGAGTTGCTGACCCCCGCCTAGGGAAGTAGACGAGGCCTGAAGGGTGTGCCCTAAAAAGCAAAAGAAAGAAGAAACGCGTGGTGCAAGGAGAGGGAAGGAATCATGGCAGACAACGGTTTTGGCACCCCGGCGGGCAGACCCGCATCAGAGAGCGTTCCCAGTGCAGTTGGGGAGGCCCGAGACATGGTACCGAGACTTTGAGGAGGCTAAGCAAGAACTAAACCACCTGTTGAGTAGTATGCAATTGTGAGCTGTGAGCACTTGGAGAAGGTCCGAGTTGCAGAAGGCAGCACTACGAGCCCTGGTGTAGGAGCCTCCAATACCACTAACAGTTGCACCAGTGGAGGAACCAGCTGCAGCAGAGCCATAGCGAGAATCTGCAGCATTGCTAGTGCCAGAGTCACCAAGGCAGAGTCGGGCTGCAACACTGAAGCCGTCGGAGGAGCTACCGGCTGCTACACCTGAACTGCCAGAGTTATCACCGCAGACCAGAGACGACGCCACTGAGTCGGAAGACAGTGAGGACTCTTAGGAGCAGTAGGGAGCATTGGGCCTCCCATGAAAGTCTGATATCAGGGAGCCCGATCGTGGCCCAGGTGGAGAACAGAGTTCATGACAGACGAGATGACTACTGGACCCGAAGGCAGGCTGAGGAGGAAGAGGAGAGATGGCAGCACAGAGACCATTGGCGACTGCAGGAGTAGGCCAACTTGGAAGAGAAATGGGAGATGAGGACTCTCGCTTCAAATGTAGCAGAGCGGCACCGCAGAGTCGTAGTGGACTTTCACCTGCGAACAGTCTGGGGGTTTATCAAGGAGTATTTACTGGAGCAGGAGGTGTTTGTTGGTCGGAGAGACGTCGAGTCACACCTCCCGTATAGACACCTTGGTTGAGACCTAGGCCCCGGTGATGAGGTCGGTTACACCCGGTGCATGGGACGGCGAAGCTGGTACGCCTTAAGGGTGTATAAGATTCTGCAGCCTCGAGACCCACATGCCCAGCCTGATGGACTTTCTGGAGGGAAGGACGATTTGCGGGCACACTGGCCCTAAATCTCTGAAGTAAGACCGTGAAAGTCGTTGTACATAGTAGCTAGTTTGTGTAGATCATGTCTATTTAAGGTTAGGTATCGGAGTGCTGTAGTACTGTATAGATGTAAAGTAGCATGTAAATAGTTAACCCGCATGGACAGTGTACAGAAGGGCGAAGGACTTTAATCGGGACTTGCTTTTGAGCCCCAGTAAGGGATGCTGCTCAGTTTCTTTTATTTTTTTTTTAGCACTTATTATTTTTCTTTTGAAGCACTTGACAGACATTTTATTTTTGATACTGGATTCTATACTTGTTATGCAACGTTTAAGAATTCGTGCCTCCTGAAAGGGAATAAAAGTACTACTTGATGTTAATGTTATTGTTGATATGCATGTCTATAAAAAAACAAAATTTTGTGAGTGTCCGAGGTACCGAGTCGCACGGGGATGAGCTTATTCTGCCAAGTAGAAAATATGGCGCCCCACCGGGTAAACCGCCACCAGATGTACTGCACTTCTGCGGTTAGGGAGTGTAGTGCCCCTGTTCTCCAGGTGCTGGGATGGTGCAGTTGAGCCCAAAACACAACACACACACACACGCAGTGACAGGTCCCTGAGGCAATGGGTGGAGCCTGAGGGAGGGCCCAGGCCACAAAAGGGGGACCGGACAGTGTTAGATGCAGGAGTCATTAGTAGGAGACTGGAGGAGTAACATCGACTGACGAGGAGTGGTAGTCGGGAGTGTAGAGGCGGTGTGGTGCCGACTCCTGCAGGTTGAAGCAACATCACCATGCTCGCCCGTGGGAGGGAGAGAACTGACCGGTAGAGACAGAGTACAACCCTTGGGGTGCGGAGAAGTCAGTGAAGACCCATACGCCCGAATCTTATGAGACAGGAGTTGGTGGACGAGACAGGGACCCGGCCCTGCAGATGGTGCAGAAGCTGCATGCCCGAGCCGTAAACCCGGAGGCCCCAAACTACTAAAGGAAGTTGTGGCCGAACACCTGACACATCTTGGGGAAAGTGGCCGAACTAGGGAGCAGTCCTTGGGAGATTGACCTAATGGCGCCCGGGACCTACAAGCACCCGTGGCCACCGGTACTTGAGCTCTGTGCGTCGGAGAGCATTGAGAGTCTGGGGAGCAGAGTGACAATGCGCTCGCCTCAGAGGAAAACTACCCCTTATAGCGCTGAGAGAGATCCACTAGAGACTGAGACACCGAGGAAGGAGAGTAGGGGCACCAACCGTGGCTTGACTGCACTGACCTGCTCTGGAGAAAGAACAGTACCGGAGACTGGCAGGATCGTACCCAGTGGCCATGTTTAACACCTGACTAAAAGTAACGGAACTGCAGCTGTGGTGTGAGAAACTTATTTGCAGCGACCAGAGGCCGCCCATAACACCGAGACTCTGTGAACTGAGTGACCAATTGCCAAGGTACAAGCTGGGGGATACCACTCCACTGCCCTGGGGAATGCGCTCTGCCTGCAGGGAGCAGAACTATCTAAGCTGCCGGTCATCATCCCTAGAGGTTCTGCAGCAGCGGCGGACGCTCTGGCCGCATACAGCAGGTGGTGTCACGAATACCCCTTTTATCCCCTCAGACCCTCCCTAACATCACCCCCGTTTATTTAAATGACACTGCCAGGGTCACGGGATCGGGTCTCGGCTTCCGTCTGTCCCCGTGAAAAGAACTGAAGAGAGGTGAAATAGAACAATGAGTAACCGCCCGTTCCCAAGTCTTCCCCGGCCCTGGAGTGGGTATGTCACAAGTAGAGAGGATGGGATTAACAGAATCCTGTGCACACTGTGCTTGTTTTCTCCGCAGCATTAACTGATCTTTGGGGGCGGCTTGTCATGCCACCAATTGACCACAGTATGTCAATTTAGCATTGCAGAGTCAGAGGCGATCTCGGTGGTTGAATGCAGGGAAAAGCAGTCGTGCCTTGAACGCTGACTGTGAGCACGGGCGGCTGCATTCCTCAGCGGAAGTCCCCGCAGGAGACGAGAAGCTGCGTCCATGACACAGTGTCTCTGGATCGCGTGTACATACTCTAAAAGTGAGACATTTAGTGTGAAAACAAGAAAATTTGACTACCTATTGTTATCAAATTCTGTAAAATATCTGTAGTTTCAAAATGCTCACTATACCCCTGCATAAAATCCTTGAGAGACTTGTTTCCAAAATGGGGTCATCTTTGGGGGGGTTTCTGCTGGTTAGGCCCCTGCAAATGTGACACGGTGCCCACAATCTTTCAGCTTTTTCAAATATTGCTCTGTCCCTTCTTAGCCCTCCCATTTGTTTAAACAGAACTTTTTGTCTAAATGTGGGATATCGTTGTGCTCCCAAGTGGGTAACAAACTGTGGGACCCACGTTTTGGTGTTACTCGCCCTAGCGGGGGCCGTGGGATATTCGGACCCTCTCGTCTTCGTCGAGGCTGTGGGATGCTGTCACAGTGTCATGACCCAGTCTATTGTCCCCTATTGGGTGGTTAGTAAAAAGGTGGACCTTCAAAAGGTATAAAAGGAAGGATAAAAATAAATATAAAATAAAAGAGTTTGTTGTGATGCCATCTGTGGAATACGGCTGGTAGGGGCTGCTGCTGCTATGTTGGGCCTCTGCGGATGATGGAGTTGCAGCTATGGTGGTTTAGCTCCCCACAGGAAGAGTGGGTCTCCAGCGTAACCGTTAGAGTCTATGGAGGTAGAAGGCTGTTGGGGTGCAGGACTTAGCGTGCTGAATTAACTGACTGACACAGGGGTTGTAGTCTCCGTTACATTTACTGAAGGAAGTAGCAGGTTCGTCCAAAGTACTGTCCACAGGAGGTGTTAGGGGTCCAGAGCCGAGAAGCAAGTTGGGTCTTCACACCTGGCGCGTTCTGAGGCCTCCCTACTGCGCTTCACTTGGCAGGTCCTGGCTGCCTGTAGCTATGCTACAACCCTCTCCTCTCCTGTGTACTGTCTCTGCCCGCATGACAAGCAGCTTGAACCCTTCTTGGGTTACTCTCCACTGGCTTCTTCTCCCTGAGCTCTCTGGTGCTCCTGTGTCTCCTGGGCCTCGTGGTGGGTGAGCGACTTGGAATCTCTCGTCCTCTGGTGTTGGCTGCTGGGTCTAGAGTCCCTCACAACCTCGGACTCTGGTGTCCGTCCTGTGCTAGGTATTGGGGCGAATTAGCTCTGGCTCCACTCCCCAGACCTACTTCTCCACTTCCTCAGACCCTCTCCTAGGGGTCCCTCACGCTGGCTAGTCTATGTCTCGGCATGAGCCTTACTTTGCTCCAACCCAGACCAGAATTTATAGGAGGGGAGCTCCCCTTAAGTCAGGTTTCCGAGCTGCCCCTTCTGGGCCGGCGTTGGGAAGGTGTTGTGTGTGTGTGTGTGTGTGGTTCACCTGGTGTGGGTACCTTCCCTTGCTTCCAAGCACAGCATGGTCCCCCAGGGGGACAACGCTATTGTGGCAAAGGGGCCCCGGGGTGCCACATTACCTCTCGTAAAAGTGAAAAATTTGATGCTAAAGCAACACTTTTGTGAAAAAATAGAAAAATTTCAATATGATGACCTATTATCAAATTCAGTGAAGTACCTGTTGGTCCAAAATGCTCACTTTACCCCTAGATATAATCCATGAGGGCTCTAGTTTACAAAATGGGGTCGTTTGTTGGGGGTTTCTGCTGTTTAGGTACCTCAGGGGCCCGGAAAATGCAAGCTAGTGCCCGTCACCTATTTCAGTCAAATTTGCTTTCCAAAATTCAAATGGTGCTCCTTCTCGTCCAAGTCTCCTGTCCTTCCGAGCCTCCTGTCCTTCCGAGCCTCCTGTCCTTCCGAGCCTCCCGTCCTTCCGAGCCTCCCGTCCTTCCGAGCCTCCCGTCCTTCCGAGCCTCCCGTCCTTCCGAGCCTCCCGTCCTTCCGAGCCTCCCGTCCTTCCGAGTCTCCCATCCTTCCGAGCCTCCCGTCTCCCACTTGTTCAAACAGCGGTTTCTGACCATATGTGGCGCATTCAGAAAAAACTGGGGAACAAATTTTGGCATCCACTTTGTTATGCTATCCCTTGTAAAAGTGAATAAATTGAGGCTAAAGCAACATGTAAATGTATTTCTTTTTTCATTCCACTTTCCATTCATTCCTGTGAAGCACCTGAAGGGTTATTAATCTTCTTGAATGTAGTTTTGAGTAGTGTAAGGATGCAGTTTTTGGAATGGTGTCACTTTTGTGTATTTTCTGTCATATAGGCCTCTCACTTCATATGTGATCTGGTCCTAAAAAAAGGATTTTGTAAATTTTGCTGGAAAAATGAGAAATTGCTGATGAACTTTGACCCCTTCTAACTTCCTAACAAAGTAAAATGTTTCCAAAATTGTGCTGATGTAAAGTAACATGTGGGAAATGTGATTTATTAACTATTTTGTGTCACAAAACTCTCTGGTTTAACAGAATAAAAGTTTAAAATTGCAAAATAATTTACTACTATCATGAAGTTCAATATGTCATGAAAAAAACAATCTTGGATTTACTGGGATCTGTTCAAGCTTCAGAGTTATTACCTCATAAAGTGACACTGGTTAGAATTGCAATATTTGGTCTGGTCATTAAGGTGGAAATTGGGGTTAAAGCAGAAAAAAAGAACAAAAATAAAAATGTGTTTCCGCCCGGTTTCGAACCGGGGACCTTTCGCGTGTGAGGCGAACGTGATAACCACTACACTACGGAAACTCCTGAAGACAGAAGGCTGACACATAGCTACACATCAGCGAGCTTAGAGCTGAGACAATGGCTGCAGAGAGTCTGGTGTATGGCTGGAGACATGGGGAGATGACACAATGGTGCTGAGTGCTGCAGAGATCACAGCCTGGTGTACGGCTGGAGACATGGGGAGATGACATAATGGTGCTGATTGCTGCAGAGATCACAGCCTGGTGTACGGCTGGAGACACAGGGAGATGAGACAATGGTGCTGAGTGCTGCAGAGATCACAGTCTGGTGTACGGCTGGAGACATGGGGAGATGACACAATGGTGCTGAGTGCTGCAGAGATCACAGCCTGGTGTACGGCTGGAGACATGGGGAGATGAGACAATGGTGTGGAGTACTGCAGAGATCACAGCCTGGTGTACGGCTGGAGACACAGGGAGATGAGACAATGGTGCTGAGTGCTGCAGAGATCACAGTCTGGTGTACGGCTGGAGACACAGGGAGATGAGACAGTGGTGTGGAGTGCTGCAGAGATCACAGCCTGGTGTACGGCTGGAGACACAGGGAGATGAGACAATGGTGCGGAGTGCTGCAGAGATCACAGCCTGGTGTACGGCTGGAGACATGGGGAGATGACATAATGGTGCTGATTGCTGCAGAGATCACAGCCTGGTGTACGGCTGGAGACACAGGGAGATGAGACAGTGGTGTGGAGTGCTGCAGAGATCACAGCCTGGTGTACGGCTGGAGACACAGGGAGATGAGACAATGGTGCGGAGTGCTGCAGAGATCACAGCCTGGTGTACGGCTGGAGACATGGGGAGATGAGACAGTGGTGTGGAGTGCTGCAGAGATCACAGTCTGGTGTACGGCTGGAGACATGGGGAGATGAGACAATGGTGCTGAGTGCTGCAGAGATCACAGCCTGGTGTACGGCTGGAGACACAGGGAGATGAGACAATGGTGTGGAGTGCTGCAGAGATCACAGTCTGGTGTACGTCTGGAGACATGGGGAGATGAGACAGTGGTGCGGAGTGCTGCAGAGATCACAGCCTGGTGTACGGCTGGAGACACAGGGAGATGAGACAATGGTGCGGAGTGCTGCAGAGATCACAGCCTGGTGTACGGCTGGAGACATGGGGAGATGAGACAGTGGTGTGGAGTGCTGCAGAGATCACAGTCTGGTGTACGGCTGGAGACATGGGGAGATGAGACAATGGTGCTGAGTGCTGCAGAGATCACAGCCTGGTGTACGGCTGGAGACACAGGGAGATGAGACAATGGTGTGGAGTGCTGCAGAGATCACAGTCTGGTGTACGTCTGGAGACATGGGGAGATGAGACAGTGGTGCGGAGTGCTGCAGAGATCACAGCCTGGTGTACGGCTGGAGACACAGGGAGATGAGACAGTGGTGTGGAGTGCTGCAGAGATCACAGCCTGGTGTACGGCTGGAGACACAGGGAGATTTGAAAATGGTGCTGTTTAGTGCTGCAGAGATCACAGCCTGGTGTACGGCTGGAGACATGGGGAGATGACACAATGGTGCTGAGTGCTGCAGAGATCACAGCCTGGTGTACGGCTGGAGACACAGGGAGATGAGACAATGGTGCGGAGTGCTGCAGAGATCACAGTCTGGTGTACGGCTGGAGACACGGGGAGATGACACAATGCTGCGGAGTGCTGCAGAGATCACAGTCTGGTGTACGGCTGGAGACATGGGGAGATGAGACAGTGGTGTGGAGTGCTGCAGAGATCACAGTCTGGTGTACAGCTGGAGACATGGGGAGATGACACAATGGTGCTGAGTGCTGCAGAGATCACAGCCTGGTGTACGGCTGGAGACATGGGGAGATGAGACAGTGGTGTGGAGTGCTGCAGAGATCACAGCCTGGTGTACGGCTGGAGACACAGGGAGATGAGACAATGGTGTGGAGTGCTGCAGAGATCACAGCCTGGTGTACGGCTGGAGACACAGGGAGATGAGACAATGGTGTGGAGTGCTGCAGAGATCACAGTCTGGTGTACGGCTGGAGACACAGGGAGATGAGACAATGGTGCGGAGTGCTGCAGAGATCACAGCCTGGTGTACGGCTGGAGACACAGGGAGATGAGACAATGGTGTGGAGTGCTGCAGAGATCACAGCCTGGTGTACAGCTGGAGACACAGGGAGATGAGACAATGGTATGGAGTGCTGCAGAGATCACAGCCTGGTGTACGGCTGGAGACACAGGGAGATGAGACAATGGTGCGGAGTGCTGCAGAGATCACAGTCTGGTGTACGGCTGGAGACATGGGGAGATGAGGCAATGGTGCGGAGTGCTGCAGAGATCACAGCCTGGTGTACGGCTGGAGACATGGGAAGATGAGACAATGGTGCGGAGTGCTGCAGAGATCACAGCCTGGTGTACGGCTGGAGACACAGGGAGATGAACAATGGTGCGGAGTGCTGCAGAGATCACAGCCTGGTGTACGGCTGGAGACATGGGAAGATGAGACAATGGTGCGGAGTGCTGCAGAGATCACAGCCTGGTGTACGGCTGGAGACACAGGGAGATGAGACAATGGTGCTGAGTGCTGCAGAGAGTCTGGTGTACGGCTGGAGACACAGGGAGATTTGAAAATGGTGCTGTTTAGTGCTGCAGAGATCACAGCCTGGTGTACGGCTGGAGACACAGGGAGATGAGACAATGGTGTGGAGTGCTGCAGAGATCACAGCCTGGTGTACGGCTGGAGACACAGGGAGATGAGACAATGGTGCGGAGTGCTGCAGAGATCACAGCCTGGTGTACGGCTGGAGACACAGGGAGATGAGACAATGGTGCGGAGTGCTGCAGAGATCACAGCCTGGTGTACGGCTGGAGACACAGGGAGATGAGACAATGGTGCTGAGTGCTGCAGAGAGTCTGGTGTACGGCTGGAGACACAGGGAGATGAGACAATGGTGCTGAGTGCTGCAGAGATCACAGTCTGGTATACGGCTGGAGACACAGGGAGATGAGACAGTGGTGCTGAGTGCTGCAGAGATCCTGGTGTACAGCTGGAGACACAGGGAGATGAGACAATGGTGCGGAGTGCTGCAGAGATCACAGCCTGGTGTACGACTGGAGACACAGGGAGATGAGACAATGGTGTGGAGTGCTGCAGAGATCCTGGTGTACGGCTGGAGACACAAGGAGATGAGACAATGGTGCGGAGTGCTGCAGAGATCACAGCCTGGTGTACGGCTGGAGACACAGGGAGATGAGACAGTGGTGTGGAGTGCTGCAGAGATCACAGCCTGGTGTACGGCTGGAGACATGGGGAGATGAGACAGTGGTGTGGAGTGCTGCAGAGATCACAGCCTGGTGTACGGCTGGAGACACAGGGAGATGAGACAATGGTGTGGAGTGCTGCAGAGATCACAGTCTGGTGTACGGCTGGAGACATGGGGAGATGAGACAGTGGTGTGGAGTGCTGCAGAGATCACAGCCTGGTGTACGGCTGGAGACACAGGGAGATGAGACAATGGTGCGGAGTGCTGCAGAGATCACAGCCTGGTGTACGGCTGGAGACATGGGGAGATGAGACAATGGTGCGGAGTGCTGCAGAGATCACAGCCTGGTGTACGGCTGGAGACACAGGGAGATGAGACAATGGTGCGGAGTGCTGCAGAGATCCTGGTGTACGTCTGGAGACACAGGGAGATGAGACAATTGTGCGGAGTGCTGCAGAGATCACAGCCTGGTGTACGGCTGGAGACACAGGGAGATGAGACAATGGTGCGGAGTGCTGCAGAGATCACAGCCTGGTGAACGGCTGGAGACACAGGGAGATGAGACAATGGTGCGGAGTGCTGCAGAGATCCTGGTGTACGTCTGGAGACACAGGGAGATGAGACAATTGTGCGGAGTGCTGCAGAGATCACAGTCTGGTGTACGGCTGGAGACACAGGGAGATGAGACAATGGTGCGGAGTGCTGCAGAGATCACAGCCTGGTGTACGGCTGGAGACACAGGGAGATGAGACAATGGTGCGGAGTGCTGCAGAGATCACAGTCTGGTGTACGGCTGGAGACACAGGGAGATGAGACAATGGTGCGGAGTGCTGCAGAGATCCTGGTGTACGTCTGGAGACACAGGGAGATGAGACAATTGTGCGGAGTGCTGCAGAGATCACAGTCTGGTGTACGGCTGGAGACACAGGGAGATGAGACAATGGTGCGGAGTGCTGCAGAGATCACAGCCTGGTGTACGGCTGGAGACACAGGGAGATGAGACAATTGTGCGGAGTGCTGCAGAGATCACAGTCTGGTGTACGGCTGGAGACACAGGGAGATGAGACAATGGTGCGGAGTGCTGCAGAGATCACAGTCTGGTGTACGGCTGGAGACACAGGGAGATGAGACAATGGTGCGGAGTGCTGCAGAGATCACAGTCTGGTGTACGGCTGGAGACACAGGGAGATGAGACAATGGTGCGGAGTGCTGCAGAGATCACAGCCTGGTGTACGGCTGGAGACCCGGAGCTATCTCCATTTTGTTTGCTCATTCTAGATCTCTTGTGCGAGACCCAGGTGTCTCGAATGCTTTCTACTTATTAGCCATTGAGGCTGCCTTCACACTTGCAGATGGATCTGCAGCGTTTTGCAGATGCATCTGCAAGTGTGAGCATGCTGACCGCGGCCCCTATGTTTATAATAGGGCGCACGCGGTGTGAAAGCTCTCATTCACTCCTATATGTGTACTGTCAGCAGGCGTATGCCTGCTTACAGATCACACTCTCCCGCCCGCAGCATGGACGCTACATCTCGCGTCCACAGTGCGGACGGGAGTGTGTGATCTGTCAGCAGGCATACGCCTGCTGACAGTACACATATAGGAGTGAATGAGAGCTTTCAGACCGCGTGCGCCCTATTATAAACATAGGGGCCGCGGTCAGCATGCTCACACTTGCAGATGCATCTGCAAAACGCTGCAGATCCATCTGCAAGTGTGAAGCCAGCCTAAAAGGTTTCAACCACTGAGGACTCTCAGATTACGATACAAACATCTATTTTACCTTGTACATTCCATTGATTCAAATGCAGACAATGTACACAGCAGATACCTGTGCATCTACTCACACCACATTACATATAGAGAGAGAGCAACATGTGATCTGCCACAGAGAGCAGTGGATTCCTGAGTGTTCCTAACACTGTAAGCCTCCATTACAGCAGATACATTACAGTTTGTGTTTTGGCTCCTCCCCATCACCATGACTCAGCTGCAGGGCAGGACGTGCAGATCACTCTATTTCGCCTATACTCTGCAGACATCCCCTTACACACAGCTGACCTCGTGGCGCAACGGTAGCGCGTCTGACTCCAGATCAGAAGGTTGCGTGTTCAAATCACGTCGGGGTCATAAGTTACCTTTTCTTCTTTTTCTTTAGATTTATTTTAATAATAGAGGAAATATTTATTTATACATATATAGTTTCCACCAAGCTTATCTAGCAAAAGAAATACAGATTTGTATTACTTGTGATTGCTGGGCTTCATTTTTAGCATTTTGTGACAGCATTCATATATCTCCATCATCTGTGCCATGTTAACGATTGCTCTATTTTGTGTTATTGATACCAATTTGGGGCACATGCGACATTTTGATCACTCAGTATTATCATTTTTTATGGTGTAAAAATGCAATTCTGATGTTTTAATTTATATTTCTTGTTACGGCTTTTATCATATAGGCTAATTTAAAATTTTGATAGACTAAACTTATGAATGTGACAATACAAATCTGTTTATTTTATTTATTCATTCATTGACTCTTAAAAGAGTAAAAAGGAGGAAATTTGAATTTTTTTGGGGTCCTCTTGGGGAACTTTAACTGTTGGTCACCTGTTACAGGCGTTGTCCACTACTTGGACATCCCCTTCTCATTTCACCATGTTGGCCTCCTTATAAAATAGAAAAGCTTATACTCGTCCTCAGTGCCAGCACTGTTCAAGCGGAGTCAGCATTTACTCTTCCTGGAGTCACTTGATGTTGTTATGTCTCCCAAGCCCGGCACGCAATCATTCCAAAAAGTATTATGGCCTCCACATAGCCCTGAAAATAGCATGATGGCTTCCACACAGCCCTCCGCATAGTATGATGGCCTCCATATAGCACTTCAAATAGTATGATGGCCCCACATAGCCATCCTCCAATTAACATGCTGGCCCCCAAATAGCTCTCCAAGTTGTATGATGGCCTCAACATTATTATATTTTGGCCTTCAGCTCGATCTGGAGCCATGGCGACTTGATGAATAAACGATCTGTAGGAAAATCAATCTTGTGCAGCCTAGATTAGTCCACCAGGGTCTTCTCTGCCATTATCTTGACAGTATCAAGCCATAGGGTTGCTGGTCTTTCTCTTCGGCTTGTACTTTCTATTATTCCGACCATAATGTCCTTCTCCAGTGATTTTTCGCTTTGTATGATGTGTCCAAAGTAGGCAAGTCGTAGATTGGTGAGCCTTCCTTCCAGTGACGTCTGGCTTGATTTGTGTGTTCTTCTTGCCATCCATGATATTGATAACATCCTTCTCCAGCTCCACATTTCAAAGACGTTGATTCTGCTTCTGTCTTGTTTATCATCCATGTTTTACTTCCGTATGTTACTACAGAAAAGACCAGACTGTGTATGAGTCGTGTCTTCGTTGCAGTGAAATATTCCTTGATTTGAAGACCTTGTCCAGTGACTTCATTGGTGAGTTGCCCATAGCTTTTCTCCTATTGACTTCCGGTGTCGTCGCTGCATCTTGAGTGATCATTCACCTGAGTAGGCTGAAGTCTTTTACCACTTCTAGTTTGTCGCCGACCATCTCAAATGTGTCCTGGTCATATCTGGCAGTAGTTCAAATCTTTGTCTTCTTTGTGTTGAGTAGCAGTCCCATGTTGGAGCTTTCCATCTTGACACTCAGTAATCAGTCCTTCATTCCATCTACACTTGTTGCTATCAATGTTGTATCATCTGCGTATCTAAAGCCCGGGTTACACATAACGATGTCCCAGTGACCCCACCAACGATGGAGGTCGCTGGGACATAGTTATGTGATCGCTGGTGAGCTGTCAAACAGGCAGACTCCCCAGCGATCAGCAACAACGCTGGTACCCAGGGTAAACATCAAATAACTAAGCAGAGCGCTGCGCTTAGTTACCCGATGTTTACCCTGGTTACCAGGTCCCAGCGTGTACTGTGCGGCGCTGGGAGGTCATTGATCGTTGGTCTCCCGCTGTCACACACGCCGATGGTGGCCATCCAGCGGGAGACCAACGATCAAAAAATGGCCCTGGCCATTATACCAATGATCAGCGAGCTGATCGCTGATCGTTGCAGGATATCACACATAGCGACATTGCTACGAGGTCACTGCAACGTCACAAGTTGCAACGACATCGTTAATGATGTAGGTACGTTTAAACCCAGCTTTAGATTGTTGATGATTCCGCCACCAATTTTTATTACTTCTTTTTTTTTCCAAGTCCAGCCTTCCTGAAAATAGCTTCTGCATATAAATTGAAGAGAAATGTTAACAGGATGCAGTGTTGTCTCACACCACGCTCTACTTTCAACCATGCTATGTCACCATGTTCTGTTCAGACTGTTGCTTCTTGGTCGATGTGAAGGTTCCTAATGAGGTTGATCAGATGGTTCGGCACATCCATATCCTTCATGGTACTCAAAACTTTCCTTTTGATTAACATAGTCGAAGGCTTTGCTGTAGTCAATGAAGCAAAAATAGAACTCCTTGTTGTATTTTTTTCCGTTATCAATTTCATATTGGCAATTACATCTCTTGTTCTTCTGTCTTTTCTGAATCCTGCTTATTCCTTTGGTAACTCTTTGTCAAAGTAAGGCTGTAGCTGTCTTTGTAGGATCTTTAGCAGTATTTTGCTGGCATGAGGTATGAGCGCCTAGCATAGTCCGATAGTTTCCACAATTAGTAGCATACCCCTTCTTTGGAATAGGAATAAGCACCGATCTTGTTCCGTCCTTGGACCATTTACTAGTAGTCCATATCTGTTGACACAGGCATATGATGACTTGTACTGCTGCTTTAGAAGACTTTATTAGCTCTATTGGAATATTGTCACATCCAGGCGCTTTCTTTTTGTTTTGACAGCTTTATTGCTGCAAAGACTTCTTTCAAGATGTTCAGTTCACTATCATGTCCAGTCTCAGTTTTTTCCATATCAATGACTCATTTTTGTAGAGATGCTCCACATATTCTTTCTATCTTTCCTTGATCTGTTCTGGCTCAGTTAGTTTGTTCCTGTTGGCGTGTTTAAGCATTCCAACTCTTGTTTGAAACTTTTGTCGTATCTCTTTGATCTTTGTATGCCTTATTGGTCTTGCCCTTTAGATGTTTATTTTCTATCACTGTACATAGCTTCTAGTAATAAAGTTCTTTTTCTGCTCATGGCTCTCTTTTTAGTCTTTTACTGATGTCTGCATCCTGCTTGTTACCTTTTGCTTTTGCCATTCTTTTTTCTTTGATGAACATAGCCCTCCAAATAGTATGATGGCCCTCACATAGCCATCCTAATATTATGAAGGCCCCCACAAAGCCCTCCAAATAGTATGATGGCCCCCAAATAGTATAATGGCCTCCACATAGCACTCCAACTAATATGATGGCCCCCGCATAGTACTCCAAATAGTATGATGGCCTCCACATAGCACTCCAAATAGTATAATAGCTCCCACATCACACTCTAAATGGTAAAATAGTACAATTGTTCTGCCCATTTATGAGCAGCAAGTAAATATTTATACTGTAATACTTGTTACAACCCTTAGGGTACCTTTACACGCTGCAATTTTTGGTGGCGATCGGAGGCGATCTAACGTGCGCGTGCACGTTTTTCATGGTTGCCTCAGATCGTCGATGACGCTTTTACACGCCGAAATTTCGCCCTCAACCGTAGGCGATGTGTCGCCCTGGAAATCGCCACACCAACAGTGGGAAACATCCGGTAGACTCCCCTCGCTGCTTCACACACCGCAATCCCCAAAGGAATGTGGGCGTACTGTATATGTTCAGTGCGGCGAGAACATAGGCGTGCCAGACTGGTCTACACCGTGCCTCAAACACGTTCATTGGACAACGCAATAGCGTTATGATTGGCCAGCCTGCACTGGAATTCTGGCTAATACATGACGCCATTGAAGATGTGTGTGTTACTGAATGGACAGCTCTTCAAATATGGCGCCCTGTCAACTGTCAGCCAATGGGAACACAGTAGCCACCACCAATCATCACCGACGGGGCGCGGACTCCAGCACGCTGTGGCACGCCTACGGGAAATCAATAGGCAACGCAGATTCCATCACTATCGCCCGTTCACACGCCAAAAGCCGGGAATCTCGCCTTTATGATTGCCTCTGATTTTGGAGCAGTGCTTTGTAATCTGAACCAGGCGACAGGTTTTTTATCGCCGCCAAATTCCCAAATTACACTCCGCAACTGGGAGGCAATTTGACGACGATGGTGCCAGGGCGACATATCGCCGCTCAGATTCCTCGCCACGGTTGCGACGTGTAAAGGTACCCTTAGAGGTCATTAGTTGCCTGTTTTATGTTGTTTAGATGTGTTACACATGATCTAGCAGTGTTCTTATAGTTACAAGAGTATGTCTCTTTAAGATCAGTGTGTTTTGTGTAGAATCGCCCCCCTCCTTCCCCAAGAGGAAAGAGGCTCTTGCAGACTTTCCAGGGCTTTTGAGAAGTTGAGATGCGTGTTCCTGGCTCTCTCCCTTCTCTACAATTACCTCTCCTGTCAGATGAATCCAGTGAGGCTAAAATGCAGTTACATGTTATGCTGGGATCTGTGTAAGCAGGTTTAGGGTATGTGCACACTGGCCGGCGGGTTGGTCGGCGGCGGCTGGCGCGACCCGCCAGGAAGCTCCGGAGCCGTCCACCGGCATCCTGGCGGGTATGTGCGGCGGGTGCCGGGCGGGTGCCGGGTGGGTGGCCAGCGGGTTAGCGCCGGCGGTGTTGCGGCGGCTGGAAGCAGTACATGATTCTGCTTGCAGCCGCTGCAGAACCGGCCGGATTATAGAACATGCTCATTCGTTGCTAACCCGCTGGGAACCCAGCGGGTTAGCAACGGATGAGCATGTGTAAACCGCCGGTGTGTGGACACCGGGTGTCGGTTTACATAGGTTTTAATGTTAATCCAAACGCCGGTTTGGATTAACATAAATTTACATGAAATTTATGTAAACCGACCGGCGGTTTACACTGCTAAACCGATCCTAACCCGGCCAGTGTGCACATACCCTCTGGCTGCAGCTGTTGTTGCAGAATGTAATAGAAGTGCGGTATATCTTGATCTGTAATCTTGCATTTTAGCATGTTCGTGTATTGTATGCAGTTAGATGTATTTCTGTGTAGAATAGAGCTCTGCAGTGACCTTTGTCCTAGTTACTGATGTTCATTGCACCCTGTGTTATGTTAACACTGTGTTAGTTCTGTTATTTACGGTACTCATTATCGATACAGGCTGTTTGTACTTATATTGTAGCTTTTACCAATCAAGTTCACATCATCACTTCAATAAATTAAGACTACAGAATCTCTACAGTCTGGGGAACTGGGGAAGTGGATGAGGGTTAAGCTCTATGCTATATATCCAGAGCACCACACATGTAAGAAGGCAGAACAGTAAAAATGGATCAGGCAGGCGGTAGTTGAACAAACTGTACAGAACCACTACCACCCACACTGCATCGCATACGGGTATTACAGCAGCCGCCATACAGCCACAGGGAACAAAAGCGCAGACCCCCCAGCCCTAGGCACAATTCCCGCCATGCTGAAGCCTGTTTATCTATAGACCCGGGTTCGCACTGAAGTGCTCAGCTGTCGAGACCAACCCCAGTAAAAACTGATGGCCAGTCACAGTCTGTAGCTGATCAGACTGTACAGGACCGCTAACACTCACGCTGCACCACATACGGGTGTCACAGCAGGCGCCATACAGCAGCAAGATCGAGAGCGCAGCCCGCCAGAAAGCATAACACCATTCCCGCCATATGGAAGCCCGTCCGTGCATAGACTCAGTTTCCCACCAAAGTACCCAGCAGTCTGCAGCTAAGCACAATGTCTCAAAGCGACACATCCTCACTCAAAACAAGGTCACGAGCAGGCTCTAGCAAGTCATTAATAGCAGACCTTGCTGCTGTAGCCCAGGCTGAACCCGAGGCAGCAAAAGTGAGGTCCTCCTTCATGGCACAAGAGATACAATTAAAGCTGAGACAAGCAGAGATACATGCAGAGCAAGAAAGACTTGCCACAGAAAGAGACAGCAGCTGCAATAGCTAAAGCAGAGTGCTTGGAAGCTGCAGAGAACTCAGGTTATGAGAAACGCAGCAACTTTCTCGGATCAGAGCTAGACTAGCAAGATCCAGCACAGCACGTCGCAGGGTACACCCGCCAACATTTCAGGATAGATGACAGACCTGACGCACTACATCAACCAACCTACGCTGACCATCAGCGGTCCAACCTTGCACCTCACCACTGCAAACAAGAAGAAGTACAGCATAGAGACACTTGCCACAGCAGCTGTTCTACTGGGAAGAAAGTACAGCTCCCATCCTGCCTTAGAGACACCTTCCTCTCCAGAGAGGTACTATACAGGCTATCTGAAATCGGAAGCGTATGGAGATACACCACACACTAGACGTGACCAGTGGTGGATTAAGAGTAGCCAGGGCCCGGGGCTGTTCAGACTCTATGGGCCCCCCGGTCATGTGACAAATACTGTGGTAAGAAACACCAAATACTCAGGGTGTGCACGAGGCCTTAGGTTGGTTTCACACTGCGTTTTTGTGCAATCCGTAGCTGTACATTGTAAAACAGACAGCTACAGATCCAATTTGGCCCCCATGCATTCCTATGGGCCACGGATTACATCGGATTTGCCCTTAATGGCATCCGATTTTTGTCAGATCCGATTTTTTTCCTGCACCCAAAATCGGAGACTGCAACGATTTTGGGAGCATCGGACAGAATCTGACAGAATCGGATCCAACATGACATGGGGGCCTATGGAGCGCAGGTCCGAGAAAACATCTGATGGTCTCTCTGACCCAATTTTAGTGTACTGAGCATGCTCAGTACACTAAAACTGCTCCTAACCGTCTAATTTCACTTCCGCAATGTATATACATACATTGTGGAGGTGAAATTAAATAAATGCAAGGGTTAAAAATAAAGAATCTTTATTCTCACCCGTCCACGAGTCCCCCGGTGTCTCCAGGTATCTTCTGATCCTTACAGGACCTGGCGTGATGTCACAACCAGGTCACATGACTGGTTACCGCGGTAACCAGTCATTTGACTGTAACACAACCACAGGTCCTGTAAGGATCAGAAGATAGCTGGAGACGCCGGGGGACTAGTGGACGGGTGAGAATAAAGATTTATTATTTTGTAAGGTCTGGAGGAGAGGGGAGAAGAGGTATGAAAGAGGGAGAGAGAGACTGAGGGAGCAGGGAGAGGAGGGGGGAAAGAGGTGACAGGAGGGGGAGCGAGGTGACAGGAGGAGAGACGGAGAGGATCCAAACTGATCCTGCAAAATATCAGAATCGGATGCCTATTTGGCATCCGATTGCAGGCATCAGTTTGGATCCGTTGCTTGTCCGAGGGGTCCTGCAAAAAAAAAGGATCCCCTCAGACAGCAAAATAACGCTATGTGAAAGCAGCCTTACAAATACTGAGGTAAAAACTCACCAAATACTTGGCTTGTGCACATGGCCTCACAAATACTGAGGTAAAATACACCAAATTGGCTAGGGTCACACATACCAATCAGTATTTTTCCATTTCCAAAACCTGATTCCGTTTTTTGAAAATGCCATTTTTGCATCTAAAAAACGCTATGCGTTAACGCATGTGTTTCCCATAGGGCCCCATGTTAAAAAAACGCATACTTTTTTTTTGCTGCACCCCAAAACACTGCTAGCAGCGTTTTTCGATGCAGTTTCAAAATTGCATAGCGTTTTTTAAGTGCACTTTTGACACTGTTTTTTGCATTGCAGCCTATGGATCCGTTAACGGATCAGTTTTCCACAACATTCTGAGATGAAAAACGTATGCAAATAATGGATCCAGTTCTTATGTGTGACCCTAGGCATACTCAGCGTGTTCACGAGACCTTACAAATACTGAGGTAAAAATTCACCAAATACTCAGCGTGTGCACGAGGCCTTATAGATACTGAGGTAAATACTCCCCAAATACTCAGCGTGTGCACGAGGCCTTACAAATACTGAGGTAAAAAACTCCCCAAATACTCAGCGTGTGCACGAGACCTTACACATACTGAGGTAAATACTCCCCAAATACTCAGCGTGTGCACGAGACCTTACAGATACTGAGGTAAATACTCCCCAAATACTCAGCGTGTGCACGAGACCTTACAAATACTGAGGTAAAAACTCACCAAATACTCAGCGTGTGCACGAATCCTTACAGATACTGAGGTAAAAAGTCACCAAATACTCAGCGTGTGCACGAGACCTTACAAATACTGAGGTAAAAACTCACCAAATACTCAGCGTGTGCACGAATCCTTACAGATACTGAGGTAAAAAGTCACCAAATACTCAGCGTGTGCACGACGCCTTAAAAATACTGAAGTAAAAAACTCACCAAATATCCAGCGTGTGCACGAGGCCTTTCAGATATTGAGGAAAAAACTCACCAAATATCCAGCGTCTGCACGAGGCCTTTCAGATACTGAGCTGCTTCACCTGAACAGCATAGTGGGTGCACACGCTGATGTTAATCAAGATAGTAGTGGGGCAACTCTGGCAGACTGGCACAGACACCGCACAGCAGCAGGACAAGTTCAACATATCACTCACTCACTAACTGTCGGGCACGTTCCCTCCTCTGTGCTGGCCTGTGACTGTATTGGACTAGGTGGTGACCGGTCTCTCTTTAAGCAGCCCAGTCTGGAGGTGGTGGACGGCGGCCGGTGAATCTGTGATAGACTCAGTCAGGAGGACTGGAGTCAGGAGAGAAGGCGCAGCTGCCAAGGATTGACCAGGCTGACAGCAGAATGAGTCGCTCTGACCATATAAAAACCCCCACTACCCCATACTGTTCCTAATTACCCTATAAAGCCCCCACTGCTGCATACTGTTACTATTTACCCTATAAAGCCCCCCACTGCCCCATACTGTTCCTAATTACCCTATAAAGCCCCCCACTGCTCCATACTGTTCTTAACTACCCTATAAAGCCCCCCCACAGTCCCATACTGTTCTTAATTACCCTATAAAGCCCCCACTGCTCCATACTGTTCTTCAATACCCCAAAAAGTCACTTGGAAAGTATCCTCAATCTAACAAACAATTCTGCGGATGATCTTCGGCTCCTTGTGGAGCGGCTCACCTGCAAGTGCTGCCATGTGTGTTCTCTTGTCCTCTCCTCCTCTGCAGCCCGGCCCCTGCAGCAGTGTGTAGCGAGCCGCAGCATGCAGGCTCTACTCGGACTGCTCCTCAGGGACCGCTCTCTCAGCACTGCCGTCTGCCATGCCTCACACAGGGGGCTCTTACCAAGTGACGCTGAGCCTGGCTCCTGTGTTAGTCACAATCTTTCCCTGTGGGTGGAGGTGGACATCACCACATCATGACGTACAGTATGGTGGGGGAGGAAGAAGGGGGCGGGGTGGTAGCGCCGGCGTCAGCATCAGCGACCAGTGCAGTGTGCGCAGTGGTGGCAGTCAGCAGATTATAATGAGGCAATTATTTACCCTGGGCTAGTGGGCCCTCCCACAGCATTGGGCCCGGGGCTACAGCCCAAATTGACCTCATTATAATCCGCCACTGGACATGACTACAACACACCAGCTCGTACCAGCACCGACCAAGCAACCATGGACTTTGCAAAGTTCTTTGCTTGCCGAGAACTGGTTACAAAAGGACTTGTAAAGTTCACTGATAAAGCCGAGAACTATAGGTCATGGCGATCCTTGTTCCAGAATGCCATCCAGGGTCTAGACCTTTCTTGTAGCGAGGAGTTAGATCTCCTAGTAAAGTGGCTTGGGAGCGAGTCAGTTGAGCATGCCAAAAGACAAAGGGCCGGTTTACATGTAGCGACATCGCTAACTGTGTCGCTGCAACTTGTGACTTTTCAATCGTTGGTGTCCCGCTCGGCGACCATTATCGCTGTGTGTGACAGCAGGAGACCAACGATCAACGCAGTAACCAGGGTAAACACCGGGTTACTAAGCGCAGTGCTCTGCTTTGTTACCCGCTGTTTACCCTGATTACCAATCACAGCGCGCTGGTAACCACGGTAAACACCGGGTGCAGCGCTCTGCTTAGTTATCTGGTGTTTACCGTGGTTACCAGCGTGCTGTGCTTGGTAACCAGGGTAAACAGCGGGTAACTAAGCAGAGCGCTGCTCTTCGTAACCCGGTGTTTACCGTGGTTACCAACGATCTCCCGCTTACCCCAGCGTAGCGGGACCTCCACATCGTGGAAAATAATATTCTATATTCTTTTCCACGATGTCGAGGTCGCTGATCGCTGGTGAGTCTGCCTGTGTGACAGCTCACCAGCGATCAGATAGCGATGTCCTAGTTATCCCCATTGTTGGTGGGGTCGCTGGGACATCGTCATGTGTAAACCGGCCTTAAAGAGGACCTGTCACCAAACCAGGCATGGTGATCTAATTACAGCACTGAATGCAGCATGTCTGCTGCATCCAGGCAAGGGGTCCCTGAGCCCTTGAGTCCCCCTGTACCCTGAGATAATACACTTTGAAAACTTACATTGTGGAGCCAAATAGAAGGTGGCTTGTGGCTGGAGCCAAAGGGCCAAAGGGTAGTTTCACACCCCCTGCATGTTTAATCTGCCCACCGCTGCCTCCCTGATGCCAATCATTGTCTCCCTCGCCTGCAGCATAACACAGAGCTTATTGCAGTGATGGATGCTTTGCCCCGCCCCCTGCGGTGATGTCACCGCTTATACCGGCCCTGCTCCATGGTTAACATGGAGCAGGACGGGGAAAGGCGCTGATGTCAGAGCAGGAGGCCGGCCGCCCCGCCTCCTGCAGTGACATCACCGCTTATACCCACCCTTCTCTGTTATGCTGCAGGCGAGGGATACAATGATTGGCATCAGGGAAGCAGCGATAGGCAGATTAAACATGCAGGGGGTGTGAAACTGCCCTTTGGCTCCAGCCACAAGCCACCTCCTATTTGGCTCCACAATGTAAGTGTTCAAAGTGTATTATATCGGGGTACAGGGGGGCTCAAGGGCTGGGAGGCCCCTTGCCTGGATACAGCAGACATGCTGCATTCAGTGCTGTAATTAGATCACCATGTGTGGTTTGTGACAGGTCCTCTTTAAAAGACATTAATATAAAACATCAACACACAGGTCTTCGCAAAGTGTGGGAAAGACTTGATGAATGCTATGGGTCCATAGAAGTCACAGGAAATGCTTTATACAAAAGAATTGATGATTTCCCTAAGATAGGGCCTAAAGGTCATCAAAAGCTTAGAGAGTTAAGTGTTTTTTTTTTAAAGAGTTACAGGTTGTCCAGAAGGAAGGAGATTTTTCAGGATTGGCATTCTTAGACACAGCCAGGGGTGTCAATCTGATAGTGCAAAAACTTCCCTACAACCTACAAGAAAAGTGGGTCACATATGGTTCACGGTATAAGAAAACTCATAACGTGCCGTTCCCTCCTTTCACTGTATTCGTAGATTTTGTCACCCATGGTCACTTCTCAATGTTCGGAGATCTGTAAAGGAGGAAGGTCCTGTTCAAAATCTGCCTTGTCCGTGTCAACCCAGCAGGCCGCAGGGACAAAGTGCTCAAGATATATGCAATTCTGGATGACCAAATCAATAGGTTTCTAGCCAACTCAAATATCTTTGACAGCTTCAGCATTGTAGGCCCCGGTTTTCCCTACTCCATGAAGACGTGTTCAGGTACCGTTGAGACGGCGGGGAGGAAAGCAACTGGATACAAAGTGGAGTCTATAGATGGCCAGACCAGCCTATCGCTACCGACCACCCTGGAGTGCAACCAGATTCCTGACAACAGGTCTGAGATACCTTCATCGGAGGTAGCAATACATCACCCCCACCTGAGGCGCATAGCTCACCTGATACCCAAGTTGGACCCGGAAGCTCCAGTAGCTTTAATCTTGGGAAGAGATATATTACGAGTCCAAAAATCTAGAGAGTCTATCAATTGCTTCCAGAACGCTCCATATGCACAGAGGCTTGACCTTGGATGGGTCATTATAGGAGACGTCTGTCTAGGAGGAGCACACAAGCCGACCTCAGTCAACAGTATGCTCACCAGCACACTAGAAAATGGACATTCATCTATCTTCCAGCTATATCAGAATAGTCTGCTGGTAAAGGAGTTACAGAACAGCACTTTCTTGCCTTGCCCCTTCTCAGTTCCTTCCAATGAAGACCACACCTGTAAAGGTGAACAAGATCACATAGGATGTACATTGTTTCACAAGAAAAGGAAGACAACAAGGCAGCGATGTCTATAGAAGACAGGATGTTCATAGACATCAAGGATAGAGAGATTGTTAAACACAAGTCAAACAGTTGGATCGCACCTCTACCATTCTGACCTCGGAGAAAACGTCTACCCAACAACAGTGAACTGGTCTACAGTCAATTCATCTTTCTCAGACACAAGCTTCAGAAGTCCTCTGAGACAGAGGAACTTTACCTTCATGGGGAAGATATTCCAGAACAACCACGCAGAGATTGCACCTGCACTCAGAGGAGTGTTGGTACTTACCCATCTTCAGAGTGTACCATCCTAAGAAGCCAGGTCAGATAAGAGTGGTATTCGACTCAAGCGCCAAATGCGAAGATGTCTTGTTGAATTATATCCTACTGTCAGGCCCAGACCTCAACAACAGACTCCTAGAAGTACTACTCTGTTTCGCAGGGATAGGGTGGCTTTTATGGCTGACATCCAACAGATGTTCCACTATTTTCTCATCAAAGAGGAACAAAGAAACTATTGAGGTTCTTCTGGTACCGTGACAACAACCCGGATAAAGACATTGCAGAGTATCAAATGAGGGTATACATCATCGGGAACAGTCCTTCCCCGGCAGTTGCTATCTATGGCCACTGAAACTCCTCCAAAGAGGGCAAAGAAGAGTACGGGTCAGATGTCAGATCCTTCGTAGAAAAGGACTTCTACGTTGACGACTGCTTGAAGTCCACACTGACAAATGAGGTTGCAATCATCCTCCTAAAGAGGGCTCAAGAAATGCTCAATCTAACCTGATGTTACATAAGATCGCCTCCCAACAGCAGAGAATTGATGGAAGCCTTTCCTTCTCAAGACTATTCCAGTGATCTGAAGGACTTAGACCTAAGCATCGACTACCTTCCCATGCAGCAGAGCCTGGGATTACTTTGGGATTTGAAGACAGAAGCCTTCACATTTCAGATCAGCAAAGACAAGAAATCTTTCACGCGCAGAGGAGTTCGTTCTTTCGTGAATAGCTTGTACGACCCTTTGGGGTTTGTGGCTCCAGTAACCATCCAAGGCGAACTGATGCTAAGGGACTTCATGCAAGAGACATCTGATTGAGACAATCCACTCCCACCAGAAAAAGCAGACCTATGGACCGAGTGGAGGAAGTCTCTCGAAGCCTTGACCGACCTTCGTGTGAAACGACCATATGCTCCTGTGCCATCTACAGAAGTCAAAACACAAAGACTTTGTGTCTTCTGTGACGCCTCAGTCAAAGCCATCGCAGCAGTAGCATACCTCAGGACCACAGACGTGAATGAACAAAGCCATATAGCGTTCGTTATTAACTGGACAAAACTGGCGCCACTCCGTGAACACACAATACCCAGATTGGAATTCTGTGCTGCTGTCTTCACAGTGGAGTTGGCCAAACTTATGTTGGATAGGATGAAGCTGGAGATCAAAGATGCAGAATTCTACACTGATGACAAGTTGGTACTGGGATACATCTGCGAAGAAACGTAACGCCTCTATGTCTACGTCAGCAATCGGGTACTGAGGACAAGAAGATCCACTTATCCTAATCAGTGGCACAACGTGTCAGTAGAAAGATTGGCCAGACATCAAATCTCATGATTTCATACTTATGGAAGACATCCAGTCACACCAAAATGAGTGGCCATTCACCCTTGTCACCCAAACCTTCCTAAGCAAGTATGGAAAAGTACACAAAGTCAAACTCAAAGTGTGTAAGATGGGGAGAAAACCTATCCTCATGCCAGTTACTGAACTCATGTTGCTGTTTTCCCCGAAAGATCCAAATAGTGGCATCAGTTGATGCCAAGTGGGGAGTGTTCAGCCCATTTATGAGCAGCAAGTAAATATTCATAGTGTAATACTTGTTACAGCCTTTAGAGGTCATTAGTTGCCTGTTTTATGTTCTTTAGATGTGTTACACATGATCTAGCAGTGTTCTTATAGTTTCAAGAGCCTGTCTCTGTAATATCAGTGTGTTCCGAGTAGAATCACCCCACTCCTTACCCGAGAGGAAAGACAGTTTTGCAGACTTTCCAGGGCTTTTGAGAAGTTAAGACACATGTTCATGGCTCTCTTCCGTCTCTAGAATTACCTCTCCTTTTAGATGAATCCGGTGAAAGTAAAATGCAGTTACATGTTTATGCTGGGATCTGTGTAAGCAGGTTTAGGTTGCAGCCGTTGTTACAGAGTGTAACACAAGTGACGTATATCTTGATCTGTAATCTTGCATTTTAGCATGTTCATGAACTGTAGGCAGTTAGATGTATTTCTGTGTAGAATAGAATGACCTTTGTCCTAGCTACTTATGTTCATTGCACCCTGTATAATGTTATCACTTTGTTAGTTCTATTATGTATCTATTACTGATACATGCTGTTTGTACTTATTTTGTAGTTTTTACCAATCAAGTTCACATCATCACCTCAATAAATTAAGACTACAGAATCTCTACAGTATATTTACTGTGGAAATGGATAAGAGTTAAGCTGTATGCTGGATATCCACAGCACCAAATGTGGAAGAAGGCAGAACAAAGATGGTGTCATTTAGCACTTGAAATAGTATGATGGCCCCATATAGCCGTCCACCAACTAGTATGCTGGCCCCCAAATAGCTCTCCAAATTGTATGATGTCCTCAACATAGCACTCCAAATAATATGATAGCCCACACACAGCCTGCCAAATAGAATGATGGCCCTCACATAGCCCTCCAAATAGTATGAAAGCCCGCCCAAGTAGCATGTTGGCACTGTGAGGTAGCGACCCTGTGAACTCACTTGCGGCATAACGACACCAACACGTGCTTATAATTTAACCATTGACTACCTGTTTATTTGCTCATATATTTCAACAAGAGAAGGATAACCACCTTCCCTTCAGGAATGATTACAAGAAAATATATAATATATAATTAAAATCTTTAATTCTTTATTCATGTGTCAAAAACTTCATATATATTAAAACAGAGCATTCCCTCATGAGGGATCCATGTATTTCAGTACAAGCAGCATTAATTACATAGTACACATATTATAACCAATTAACATCTCTTTTTATATTGCCACAGTATGACATGCATCAATTGTAATGTTACTCACACACTGGCAGGATTCAATGGACACGGGTTATATTGTGGGGGAAATATGGTAATTTCCTATAAATTAATAGACTAATCATATGTTTTAGAATGTTTGTACTAACACTTGGAATATAATATTGAAGTTTTTCCATATTTACTCATAAATATATAATATAGATAGTTTTTCTGATACTCCATCTTTCTGTTCTTATTTCTCTCTTTCTCTAATTTGTTCCTCTATTTCCTATTTTATCTTTATTCTCTCTTTCTATATATATTCTTCTTTGTCTGCTTATCTCACTTTAGCAAGAAGAAGTTTCTTAATGCTTTTATTCTAACTTTCCTCCTATCCTCCATTTTGTCTGCTTTCTATTGCTTCCACTTGAATTTCTTTGCAGGTTTTTGTTCTGTGCCATTTTATGTGTGTGAGATTAAATTACAGGGACATAGATACATCTGGAGACGTGGATCTGGTGAGAAAGGAAGAGATAAATCACGGACATAAAGGGCCCCATTGAGGATGTATCGGAACAAGGAATGTGGAGATGACCTTCGAGATGCTGGTGACTGGTCTGAAGATGGCACGGGAGATGAAGGCGTGGACACCTGAGCATAGATACATACTAATTACAATTAACCAATCTATACGCGTATATTAGCATGCAGACCACCTAACACCCTAGTTAATACACCCAGTTTTGAATACTCCCGCCTAGATTATTAGAAGTATAAAATGTGTTGTATCCCGGAAGCAAGGCAGTTGCTGCTGAGGATTTTACTTTGTTATCACTCTGAGCATAATATAAGTCTGAAACAGATCTCAGTCTGATTTATTCTTATAGTGGTACCATATGTTCATAGTCTAATTTGGAATGACTAGTGAATGAGCAAGACGCGAATGCCGTACTAAAGTGACCTCGGCAATATTTAGGCAGGATTTTGTTAAGATAAATATAATACAACCTGTGACTCATATACCATCAAGTCCACAGGTGTATTACCCCAATACGTTACAAACCCTAACAACCACCACTTCCCTGATAGTCCTATAATGTCCAGATCCCTAAATGGATGTTAAGTATGTACCCGATTCTGCTGCTGAACTGCACACACGGTCCCTCCTCCCCTACGATCGTTTTGCACCACGCTTCTTCTCACACGTCCTTCCACACGCTCATAGTCCATCATATAAACATCCATGGACTGTGGCACCTGTGGGTTCAGAGCAGGGATTGAGCAACCTGAGTCACGGGTACGCCATGCATCCCCAAGGGCTACCTTCCTGGACGTATCTCGCCACACGTCCAGACCGACGTCCACCTAATTCAACCACGGTTTCCCCACTCTAGGAGCCCTTCTAACCCCTGCTTCTGACCACCGGTTTATACACTTCAACGGGTCCCTTCACTGACTGTTTTAGTCGGACCCAATGGCGGCTATGCCCACCTGGCACAATTCATACATCTGCCTCCCGTAGGGCTACATACACTTCCAACGGGTCCCTTTACTGTCTATGTTAGTCGGACCCAATGGCGGCTATGCCCGCCTGGCACAATTCATACATCTGCCTCCCGTAGGGCTACATACACTTCCAACGGGTCCCTTTACTGTCTATTTTAGTCGGACCCAATGGCGGCTATGCCCGCCTGGCACAATTCATACATCTGCCTCCCGTAGGGCTACATACACTCGCTGGGTCTTTTACATAAGCCATAAAATACACATACACTTCAACGGGTCCCTTCACTGGCTGTTTAGTCGGCTATGCCCGCCTGGCACACTTTACGCACAGGGTACACAGTTCACTCTCGCATACGGGAACTACCTTCTTACCGGGCACGGATCCTGGTCTCGCTACCTGAGTCACGGGTAGACCAAACATCCCCAAGGGCTCCTTCCCGGACGTATCTCGCCACACGTCCAGATCAGCGTCCGCCTGGTTCAGCCATGGCTTCCCCACTCCAGGAGCTGTCACAACCCCAGTCCTGGCCACCGGAATAGAGCTAGCATGCTCTCGTCATGTTCGCACACCACAGAGCCCTGCACTGCTCTGCTCTCACTCAGACTAGATCTCAATCTCTGGCTCAATCTTTTGTCTGGTGCTGTCTGGCTGATGAATGCCTTGCTAATGATCTCCCATTCAATCAACTGGAAGGCTCTTTATCGTGCCTGCCACGCCCACACTGACACATCCACCTGGGCTGCTATTACTCAGGATACACCCACCTGGGCTGGTACCAATTAGGACACACGGTTCCCATACAGCTGCTCATCAGGCTCATCTATGTGTCAGATCTATAGCACTCACTCTCAGATTTAACTCATTATATTCCGGGTAGGTTCACACAGCATCATCACTGTAAAACCGGCTAGTGTGGACAGGATCATACCTTGATCCTCCATGTGATGCGCCCCGGCCATGGGGACCATGCCGGCGGTGCCTAACAGCACTTTAATTAAAAAGCTTCAAAAAAGCTTGAAAGTACATGAAAGTATGACGCAGAATGTCTGTACAGAGCCTATTTGTCATGCCAATACTATAAGATCAGGAAGGCTGCTCAGCACTGTATGCATGATTCACACCGTACAGACACCCCCAGGGGCCCCACTGTGTCCTGTATAAAGATAAAAATGTGCAAAAGAACTGATGAATGATAATGTGAGGTATTGGTGGATATTTTGCCTAAAATACGTAAAGTCGTAATCCCCGTCCGTTTATGAGTCCCTAAACACTATAATCACAAAAAAAAACACTGCAAGGACATAAATTCAGAAACTCAGTCAAAAAGCTTACCCAAAATCTGATATCCGTTGCACTCAGCAAGACACAGTAGGCCCAATGATAAGGCAACACAAGTGCATAATACCGCTGCAGCAATCTCTCTCAACTGGCCACAACATGGGGGAGGTAATTGGTGGTATTTTATATGCAAACTGATGAGGTTTTCATAGAGGGTCAGTCACACATGAAAGTATGACTGGAGAGTGTCTGTCTGCAGCCTATTGGTCACGCCTATACTATTAGATCAGGCAGGTTGCCCAGCACTATATACATGCATCACACCAGACAGACGCCCCCAAGAGCCCGACTGTGTCCTGCACAAAGATAAGAAAAGTGCAAAAAACAACTGATGAATGATAATGTGAGGTTTTGGTGGATATTTTGGCCAAAGTATGGAAGCCCATAATCCCCGTCAAGGATCCTCACACTTATGAGTCCCTAAAAACTATATTCAGATACTATAACATAACACTCAAGATAACATGATAACCCACACATAGCCCTCCAAATAGTATGATAGCCCTCCAAATAGTTTGATGGCCCATCCAAGTAGCATGATGGCCCCCACATAGCACTCCAAGCCCTCCAAATAGTGCAATGGCCCCCACACATAGCCCCCCAATAGTATGAAGGTTGCCACATAGCCCTCCAAGTAATATTATGGCTAGTGATGAGCGATTGTATTCGTCACTATTCGCTACTCACACAGATAGTACAGTATTCGGGTTAATCATTATAGCGAGTTTTTGTGTACTTGCGTCGCTATATTCGATGTCCCACCCTGCAGTTTTGACGCTCCTTTGCAGCCACTAAACATGTTGGGCTTCTTAACCAATCACAGTAATGCCATCTTGGCTGTGTGATTGGCTGGCCGCGCAGCGTTATCAGGTCTATTTAAGCCCTGCTGCCACCATCTTGCGCACATAGCATCCAGAGTCAGCGTTTGAGAAGCATATGGCGAGTTCGAGCAGCTGCTAGGGACAGTGTTTAGGCCTCTTTATACCTGCAGTGTATACTAGTTCAGTGTATAGAAGGGAGAGATTCTCGAGCAGGGACAGTTTAAAGGAGCTGGTCACCAGCTCCATAGAACCACAAAACAATAGCTGTTTTCAGAGTTGAAGCCACAGAACAAACTCAGAGTACAGGGAGGAAGGGAGGAAGAGATTGTGGATTAGGTAGGGAGAGGTTAAAGTGTTATTCCAGTGTCCATCTTAAAACAGCTCGTCAGATGCATAGCTCTACTTTTCCAGCTCACATAGTAGTAGCATTTTGTGCTGTCTTTTGTTTAAAAGCATTGGTCTTTTTTCCCCAGTTTTTGGGATCAGAGCTTGGCTTCTGCTGTCCACATCAGTCCTGTTAATACGATGCTAGTGCCCTAGTTTAAAGCAGTACTAGAAACAATTACCGTATATACTCGTGTATAAGCCGACCCGTGTATAAGCCGACCCCCCTACTTTTGCCCCCAAAACCTGGGAAAACCTATTGACTCGTGTATAAGTCGAGGGTGGACTCCAGCACAGGTATACAGCCCCCAGCAGTGTGGTATATACAGGCAGCAGCCCCAGCAGTGTGGTATATACAGGCAGCAGCCCCCAGCAGTGAGGTATATACAGGCAGCAGCCCCCAGCAGTGTGGTATATACAGGCAGCAGCCCCCAGCAGTGTGGTATATACAGGCAGCAGCCCCCAGCAGTGTGGTATATACAGGCAGCAGCCCCCAGCAGTGTGGTATATACAGGCAGCAGCCCCCAGCAGTGTGGTATATACAGGCAGCAGCCCCCAGCAGTGTGGTATATACAGGCAGCAGCCCCCAGCAGTGTGGTATATACAGGCAGCAGCCCCCAGCAGTGTGGTATATACAGGCAGCAGCCCCCAGCAGTGAGGTATATACAGGCAGCAGCCCCCAGCAGTGTGGTATATACAGGCAGCAGCCCCCAGCAGTGTGGTATATATACAGGCAGCAGCCCCCAGCAGTGTGGTATATACAGGCAGCAGCCCCCAGCAGTGAGGTATATACAGGCAGCAGCCCCCAGCAGTGTGGTATATACAGGCAGCAGCCCCCAGCAGTGTGGTATATACAGGCAGCAGCCCCCAAGCAGTGTGGTATATACAGGCAGCAGCCCCCAGCAGTGTGGTATATACAGGCAGCAGCCCCCAGCAGTGTGGTATATACAGGCAGCAGCCCCAGCAGTGTGGTATATACAGGCAGCAGCCCCCAGCAGTGAGGTATATACAGGCAGCAGCCCCCAGCAGTGTGGTATATACAGGCAGCAGCCCCCAGCAGTGTGGTATATACAGGCAGCAGCCCCCAGCAGTGTGGTATATACAGGCAGCAGCCCCCAGCAGTGTGGTATATACAGGCAGCAGCCCCCAGCAGTGTGGTATATACAGGCAGCAGCCCCCAGCAGTGTGGTATATACAGGCAGCAGCCCCCAGCAGTGTGGTATATACAGGCAGCAGCCCCCAGCAGTGTGGTATATACAGGCAGCAGCCCCCAGCAGTGTGGTATATACAGGCAGCAGCCCCCAGCAGTGTGGTATATACAGGCAGCAGCCCCCAGCAGTGTGGTATATACAGGCAGCAGCCCCCAGCAGTGTGGTATATACAGGCAGCAGCCCCCAGCAGTGTGGTATATACAGGCCCCCCGATTACCCACCCCCGTAGTTTATGCAGGCCACCCGATCCCCCCCCCCCCCGTAGTATATACAGGCCCCCCGATTCCCACCCTCTATGTAGTATATACAGGCCCCCCGCGCTCTATATACAGGCCCCCGGTTGCAGCCACAGACCTGTAAGAGAATCGCTTTCATACTTACCCTCCTCACTGTCATCGCGCGTCCTCGTCTCCTTCCAGCTTCTTCCCGGCGCATCCACAATGACGTCATTGTGGACGCGCCGGGTACAAGCGGGAAGGAGACCGGAGGAGCGCGGGTAACAGCGAGGAGGGTAAGTATGAAAGCGATTCTCTTACAGGTCTGTGGCTGCAACCGGGGGCCTGTATATAGAGCGCGGGGGGCCTGTATATACTACATAGAGGGTGGGAATCGGGGGGCCTGTATATACTACGGGGGGGGGGGGGATCGGGTGGCCTGCATAAACTACGGGGGGCCTGTATATACTACGGGGCGGGGGGGATCGGGGGGCCTGTATAAACTACGGGGGGGGGGGGGGGATCGGGGGGCCTGTATAAACTACTGGGGGAGAGCAATGTAATATGCACGGCTCCCCCTGCCGCTGATGGACAGGGGGATGCCGTGCATATTGCATTGCACTAATGAGCGGCCCCACGTGACCGGCCGCTCATAGTGCAGCCTCCCCCTGCCTCCTCCAGCCCCCGGACACCGGCCCCCCCCCACTCAGCTGTATAGTGACTCGTGTATAAGCCGAGGGGGGCACTTTTCAGCACAATTTTTGTGCTGAAAAACTCGGCTTATACACGAGTATATACGGTACTACTGCTTGCTACAAAGCACGCACCAGTTAATTTCCCATTTCCCCAATATTTTGTCTGCGACAGCTACCTTGGCTTGTGCTGTCAACATCTGAATATTTGTCAACACAACTCAAGATACCAAAAAAGCCTGTTGTTAAGGGATAGAGAAGTTGACATGGACATGGTGTTGTCAGTGGTGCGTGACAAGACACTGAGGTCAGAAGAAGCTTGATGTATCGACTATGTTCCTGGAAAAATTTTCCAGGCTGGAACGTAAACGTATGTAGAAGCCAGAAAAGCGACAGCAGATTCTGTCTTGCAAGCAGACAAGGTGTCTACGCATTTCTCAAGCAGCACCAAATCTTCCACGACCACACAGTCTACTGTCGATACACAGAAGGCTGGCCCATCCAATCCTGAACTTGGTTTTCCTTCCTTCCACCATTATCAGTCACAGGCGACATATGACCCCAAGCTTGACCACTCTGAGGATCTGTTTTGAACATATCCTTTGGTTGTCTCTGGCCTTTCACTGTGCAGCATTAACGAGGGATGTGAGAAGGTGGCGTGCGTTGATGCTCAAGTATTTGAGGACCTATGGCCAGTAGAAATCCACTTTGAGGAGCCCGATTTACTGTCTCCAGAGGTGAAGGCTGATGATGAGACACAGTTGCCATAAGGTCAACCTACAATGTCAACTGTGAAGAAAGTTGAGATGGAAGATGGTCGATGATGAGTCCACTGATCCGACCTGGATGATTGACATGCATAGCCATCACAGCAACACAGAGGAAGATGGATATGTAGAACCAACACAGACACCAAGGGGTTGTTAATTGCCCAGAGTGAGAACTGGGTCAACTGTTCTCAAGAGCACCCCTGCTGTGCCCCAAGTCAGGGCAAGAGGGCATTCAGCCGCTGTGTGGAAGTTTTTTTTTAAAGTCCTTCAGAGAAAAACATTGTAGCCTGTAGCATCTGCCATACCAAGTTGAGCAGAAGCCAGGGCAAAGGCAACCACCAGTATGCAAAACCACATGTCAGCTAAGCATCCCAGTAGATGGGCGGAACACCAGGGTACCAAATCTGTGTCTGTGGGTCAAACCACTGCCATGTCGCCTGGGCTGCGTCCTTCAGAATCTGCTGTCCCGGAAGCAGGCACTTATACCTCCTGCCCACAAGCAGTGGTTGCTCACACACAACAAACATTAACCACATTCACTTCCTTGTCCCAATGAAGCATCCAGTTGTCTGTGCCTGAAAGCTTGGAAAGGAAGTGTAACTACCCAGCCATGCACCCACAGGCACAAATACTAAACTCACATATTGCCAAATTGCTAGCTGTGGAGATGTTGCCGTTTAGGCTTGTGGGAGTACTATCTTTCTGTGATCTCTTGGCTGTGGCTGCCAGCCAGCCACCACTATTTTGCCCGGTGTACCGTCCCTGCGTTACAGAAGCACGGGGTTAAACAATCTGAACCATGCTCTCACCAACACCGTAACTGGAAAGGTCCACCTAACAGACATCTGGATAACTTGGATGATACAATTTTGTCATGGCACATTGGGTGAACCTGGCGAGAGTGGTACAAAGGTGCAAACTGGGACATCACACATCCTACCCACACCAAGAATAGCAGGCCCAATGTCTGTCAGCGTTTCAGCCTCTTCAAATTCCATTTTCTCTCTCCTTTCCTCCTGCTCCTCATCCTCTGCTGAATTACCCTTCCCATCACTGCCAAGCTGGGAGCTGTGTAGCAGCACATCGGCAAAGTGGCAACACGTTCTGCTGAAGTAGATCTGTTTAGGTCAGAAACCACACACTGCAGCAGAGCTGTGGAAAGCTTTATAACAACGGACCGATCACCTCCAACCCGGTCTTGTCATCTGCGATAATGGGCGTAACCTGGTGACGGCTTTACAGGTCAGCAAGCTGGTACACGTGCCATGCATGGGTCACGTGCTGAACATAGTTGTACAGAAATTTCTGAAAACTTACCCTGACTTGCCGTGCCTACTGGAGAAGGTACGCTGTATTAGTGCCAATTTCTGCCATTCCTCTCCTGCTTTTGCTGGTCTTACAGTGCTTCAAAAACACTTCAATTTGCCAAGTCACTGACTCATTTGCGACCTGCCCATGCGGTGGAGCTCTACCTATGTTGGCAAGAATTAGTGAGCAGCAGAGGGCAGTAGCTGAATATCAGCTTCAACATGCCCGTCAGACTGAGAGTCAGCCACCAAACATAACAACTGTCGAGTGGGTGTGGATCGCTGACATTTGTGAGGTTCTTGAGAACTTTGATTATTGCACCAACTTTGTGAGTGGTGATCAGGCTATTATCAGCGTAACCATCCCGTTGCTATGTCTCTTGAAGCAATCACTTCATAATCTAAGAGAGGAAGCTTTGAGTGCCCAGCACGTGGCTATGGAGCCAGATTTCCCACTGGGTAGCTCAGCCAATATTCAGGCAATATTGGGTGATGAGGGAGAAGACTTGTTTATCTGTGCTACCGAGCGGACTCCCAATGCTACAGAGGGGTCAGCCAACCCAAGCTTCATGTCTGTCCAGTCTGGATAGGCTGGAGAGGAGGAGGAGGCAAGTCAGCATGAGGAGAGGATGGGTACTGTTCCTTCTGCTGGGGACATAGAACATTTACCATCGATGCCAAAAACGAAAACCAACAATGCACTTGCAGGATGCAGTCAGACCCCACTATGTGAAGCAAGTCGCCTCCCACACCTTGTTGTAGGTTGAGGTGATTTATTAGCCTTCACCTGGGCTTGCTTCACATAGTGGGGTCTGACTGTATCCTGCAAGTGCATTGTTGGTTTTTGTTTTTAGCATCGATGGTAAGTCTTTCTGATGCTGCTTTTTTCTAGTAGTTTTTGGACTTAGAACATTTGCCTGTTTGCATCTTGGCCCACATGGCACACTTCATATGTAAGTGTCTGTGGCAAGACCCTCGCATGATACACCTTTTATCCAGCAACCTATACTGGTTGCCCACCTTTCATGACCTGCGGTACAAGGAAAAAAATTTCTTCTCTCCTTTTGGAGACCTCAAAGAGTTGCACAATGAGATCCTTCAAGAGGGCCATTGTAGATCAATTGCTAACAACATGACCTCAGACCAACGCTGGTGACAGAGATACCGGCTCTTTTCAACACCAAGTATTAATGGGGGAGACACGAACACCAGATCCTACAGAGGTGTGTAAAAATGTGCACAAACTGGGCCATTTTCAATAAACCAGCACATCAGCAAGGGCTATCTGTGCCTGTAGCAATGCCGATGAGGGAGAAGTTGCAGAACTTGGTCAAGGGGTACTTAAGTGACCATACATGCATCCTTTCTGACGCTTCAGTTCCCTTTAATTATTAGATGTCCAAGTTGAACACTTGGTCCGACCTGTCCTTTTACGCCTTGGATGTGCTGGCCTGCCATGCTGCTAGTGTCACGTCAGAGTGTGTTTTCAGTTCCGCTGGGGCAATCATCACTGATAGGCGCACATGCCTCTACACAGAAAATGTGTACAGACTTACTCTGATTAAATTCAACAAGGACTGGATTTCTCGACAGTTTGGTTTTCTGTCATCTAAAGGGATTACAATCTAAATTCACCAAAAATGCAGCTATTTTTTTTTTTATGTATTGATTTTTTTTTTGCTTGCACCTCTACATTAGGTGATGTCAGTCCTTCTCCTATATATATATTTCAGTAATTTTTTGGACTGTGCTCCCTTCCCCCGCCCTGTAGCTACGCCTATCCCAACATTTTACTGCAGCCCTGGTCCTGAGACACACTATACCAGCTGTTTTTAATTGCATTCTCAGGCTTATAACCCATTCTAGCAATAGCACACAGCACACAGTGTTAGTATAGGACCTGGTATTATGAGAGCACTTTGGCGCAATTACCGGGCTCTTCGCAGTGGCGCCAGTGTTGAAGCTAAGACTCTCATTTCTTTTTCTCTGGTACAGTATACACTGTGTTCCCTTTCTATATACACCTTTAACTGTACACAATAGCTCTGCTTTTCACCATTATCCATTAGCCTTTAAGCTTACACATAGTCATGTCATGTATAGTGTTGCAGCAATTTTTTTTCGTAATGCCCTGCTGCTAGTGTCACGTCAGAGTGTGTTTTCAGTTCCGCTGGGGCAATCATCACTGATACGCACACATGCCTCTCCACGGAAAATGCGTACAGACTTACTCTGATTGAATTCAACAAGGACTAGATTTCTCCACAGTTTGTACTCCCTCCAGATGACAGAAAAAAATCTAAATTCACCAAAAATGCTAATTAATGCTACTGCTGTTATCGTCCACCCCTTCCTATAGAAACCCGTTTCCTTCCTGTATCAACCATGACACAGCCCATAGGGCTAATGTTTACAAACCCAATGCACATAGTGCAGTGGACAAACCAGGACAGTACTTCTACTCATGCCTAACCACAATGTGTCATTGAAAGCCCTTGGGATGGTGGCTTCCTGCGTCAACCTTCACTCAGCCCATAGGGCCAGTTTTTACAAGTCCTATGCGGATTGTGCAGTGGCAAACCAGGACAGTACTCCTACTCACGACTAACCACATGTGTCATTGGAGGTTCTTGTGATGGTGTCTCCCTGCATTAACCATGACTCAGCCTATAGGGCTAATTTTTGGAAACATAATGAAAATTGTACAGTGGACAAACCAGGACAGTATTCCTATTCCAGCCTAACTACTATTTGTGGTTGGAGGCCCTTGAAATGGTGGCTTCCTGCCTTAACTATGAATCAGCTCATAGGGCTAATTTTTATAAACCCTATGCACATCGTGCAGTAGACAGATCTGGAATGTACAGTGGTCCTACCAAACTAATATTTGTCATTGGAAGCCCTTGTCACAGGTTGTCCCACATGTGACTGAGTTAGGTGGTACATATTCAATAGAAATGTACTGTCAGTCACCCTATCTGGCAAAAAACATGCCTGGTTGGGCCACATTGTGATTGAAATAGGGATACATATTCAATACAAATTTACACTGACTGCTGATGACCGTCTGATGGCCCTCTGAAAACTTGAATTGAGGGCCACAGATACTACAGTAGTCCATCGCAGATAATGTTTGTCAAGGCAGGCCCTTGTCATGGTATCTTCCCGCACCTATGACACAGCCCCCAGGACTAATTTTAGAAAATATGATGAACATTCTGCACTGAACCAAATAATAGAGTATCAAGAAGTCTTCTCTTCCTATATAATCTGGGAAATTGTCAATGAAAATCTCTGAGCCATTTGGAGATTGGGGCATGATAATGAGCGGCTCAGGCGGATTAGGATCGCACAGGGAACGCCCTATGCAACTTATTCAAGGAGAAGAAGTCGCAGAATTGTAAGTGTGTAATGATCTTTTTGTCAATGTTACCCCACTCATTTTTTACACAAAGACCGCTAGAAAGGATGTCTGAGGGTGCAGGGACAGGTATTCATAGGGTTAGGGGTGATTTGGAGGGGTCAGGTTCCCTTTAAATAAGTTGATAGACTGAGCGCTCTACAATATAAAAAAGTGAGGGCACTCTTAAATGTATACAAGAGGGACCTCCAAAATTTCTAGAGAAGGGACGTTCCAAACATATGTTACAGGGCCACCTATGGGCCCTCACCAAACTCAGGTTTCCTGCCTACTGCAGGCCCTCTGAACATTTGAACTTAGGGCCGCAGAATCACATGGAGGTGGAGGTGAACGAGGAGAGGAGGAGAAGGAGGGTAAAGCCCAACACTACAATGGACACATTGTAAACTACTATGGAATATGTATTCCACTATCTGAGGGAGAGACCGACAAAATGTATAAGCAACAGCAGCCCCCCAAAATGCAGGTTACAGGGCTACTTGAGGCCTCTCAAGTCAAAGATCCACATACCAACTGGGACATTGTAGCTGACTTGTAAAGTGCCGGGGAATAGCCAACTAAAAATTATATATGGCAGAGGGACTTACAAAATGTATGCCAGGGCCATCCCAATTGTAAAAGGTGAAAAAAAGCCACAACAGCATGTGTGAACAAATGGAAGTTCAGGAAAAAACCTGATTCTTACAGGATTCCTTTTTTTGCCCATTCTCTTCAATGATTTCAGGAAAAAACATGAAGCAACAAGATTATACCTGTCAAAATGAAAGTAAATTGGCAAAATACAGTAAGAATCGTGTTTTTTCTGATCTTCCAAATCAGGAAAAAACTGCAAGTGTGAAAGGCCCCTAAGTTCATTTTTTTCTCATTAATGTACATTCTGCACCACATGTTGACTGAAAAAAACAGAAATGTAGATATGTGTGCAAATTTATTAAAAAAGAAAAACTGAAATATCACATGGTTATAAGTATTCAGACCTTTTACTCAGACACTCGTATTTAAGTCACATGCTGTCAATTTCCTTGTGATCCTCCTTGAGATGGTTCTACTCCTTCATTGGAGTCCAGCTGTGTGTAATTAAACTGATAGGATTTGATTTGAAAAGACACACACCTGTCTATATAAGACCCCATAACTCACAGTGCATGTCAGACCAAATGAGAATCATGAGGTCAAAAGAACTGTCCAATGAGTTCAGAGACAGAATTGTGGCAAAGCACAGATCTAGCCAAGGTAACAAAAGAATTTCTGCAGTACTCAAGATTCCTAAGAGCACAGTGGTCTCCATAATCCTTAAATGGCAGAAATTTTGGACCACCAGAAGTCTTCATAGACCGGGCCATCCAACCAAACTGAGCAAGCATGGGAGAAGAGACTTGGTTAAAGAGGTAAAGAAGAACCCCAAGATCACTGTGGCTGAGCTCCAGAGATGCAGTAGTGAGATGGGAGGTAGATCCACAAAGTCAACTATCACTGCAGCCCTCCACCAGTCGGGCCTTCATGGCATAGTGGCTTGACGAAAACCTCTCCTCAGTGCAAGACATATAAAAGCCGCATAGAGATTACAAGAAAAACACATGAAGGACTCCAAGACTATGAGAAATAAGATTCTCTGGTCTGATGAGACGAAAATGAAACTTTTTGTTGATAATTGTAAGCAATATTGTGTGGAAAAACCAGGCACTGCTCATCACCTGCCCAATACAATCCTAACAGTGAAACATGGTGGTGGCAGCATCATGCTATGGAGTATTTTTCAGCTGCAGGGACAGGACGACTGGTTGCAATTGAAGGAAACATGAATGCGGCCAAGTACAGAGATATCCTGGATGAAAACCTCTTCCAGAGTACTGTGGACCTCAGACTTGGCCGAAGATTCACTTTCCAACAAGACAATGACCCTAAGCACACAGCTAAAATAACAAAGGAGCGGCTTCACAACAACTCTGTGACCATTCCTGATTGGTCCAGCCAGAGCCTTGACCTAAACCCAATTGAGCATCTCTGGAATCTGAAAATGGGTCCACCGATGTTTACCATCCAACCTGACAGAAATGGAGAGGATCTGCAAGGAAGAATGGCAGAGGATCCCCAAATCCAGGGGGGGAAACTGCATTATTCCCAAGAAGACTCATGGCTGTACGAGCTCCAAAGGTTCAAATACTCAATACTGGGCAAAGGGGCTGAATACTTATCATCAATACTGAGCAAAGGGGCTGAATACTTATCATCAATACTGAGCAAAGGGGCTGAATACTTATCATCAATACTGAGCAAAGGGGCTGAATACTTATGACTATGTAAGATTTCAGTTTTTCTTTTTTAATTAATTTGCACAAATTTCTACGTTTCTGTTTTTTTTTCAAATGGGGTGCAGAGTGTACATTAATGAGAAAAAAATGAACTTTTTTTGAATTTACCAAATGGCTGCAATGAAACAAAGAGTGAAAAATTTAAACTGGTCTGAATACTTTACTTACCCACTATATTTAGCCTAAACCTACAATTTAGATTAGGTTAGGTTAGGTAGTTGTTCTTGTGTATCTGTGTATATTGTGACAAACTTATTCAAAGAAACCATATGTGAGTCAGAAATGCCTGCAGGCAGATCTCCAGGCTCTTCCCATTCTGTTTCATCACTTTCCCATCCATTTCAGCCTTTTCCTCAGGCCCCTAGACACCTTTGTAGAGTCCAGCAGAAAATTACTCGCATTTCCCATTGACTTGCATTGTATTCACTATTTAGAACAAATACGTGATGATTACAAAGTACTCGTTACGAGTATAGCGATTACAAATATTTCAGCCCTTGCTCATCACTAATGATGGCACCACATATAGCCATCCAAATAGTTGGAAGGCTCCCACATAGCCCTCCAAATGGTATGATGACCTCCACAAATCCCTACTGATAGTATGCTGGCCTCCACATAGCATTCCAAAAAGTATGATGGCCCTCACATAACCCTCCAAATAGTATGATGACCCCCCAAGCAGCATACTGGCCCCCACATAGCACTACAAATATTATGAAAGCCCCCACAAATACCTCTAATTAGTGTGATGGCCCCCCCCCACATAGCCCTCCAAATAGTATGATGGCCCCCCAAGTAGCATGGTGTCACCTCCAAAGCCCTCCAAATAGTGTGATGGTCTCCCCACATAGCCGTCCAAATAGTATAATGGCCCCACACATAGCTGTCCATATAGTATGAAGGCCCCCAGATAGCCCTCCAAAAGTATGGTGGCCCACACATTACAATCCAAATAGTATGATAACCTCCACAAAGCCCTCCAAATAGTGTGATGGCCCCCACATGGCACTTAAAATAGTATAATGGCGCAATATAGCACTTGAAATAGTATGATGGCCCTCCACTTACCCATCCAAATAGTATTCTGGCCCCCACATAGTTATCCACATAATAATGTGATCCACCAAATAGCATGCTGATCTCCATATAGCCCTCCAAATAGTATGATGGCCCCCACAAAGCCCTCCAAATAGTGTGACGATCCCACAAAGCCCACCAAATATTATGATGGCCCCCAAGTAGATCTCCAAATAGCATGATGCCTCCAAATAGCATGATGGCCCTACAACTAGTATGATACCCTCCAAATAATACTCCAAATAGTATGATGGTCCCCAGGTAGCCCTCCAAACAGTATGATGCCCACAAGTTGCCCTCCAAATAGTATGATAGCCCCACAAAGTAATCATTAAATAAAAAAATACTCACTTCTCCCCATTACTTTGGTCTGGTCTATACTGATCGGCACAGCGACCGCAATGTAATAACGACATTGTACCCGCTGCACTGAGATGTCAGACATGCAGAGAGAATGATGGAGGAGACAGTGTGGATACGGCTGAAAGTCAGGCAGAAGGGTGGTGGGCCTGGTGTCTGCGCTGGCACTGAGCCCCCAACACTCATGGGTTACATAGCGACTGCATGGTCTGCCGCTATTACTGGTACACCACTGTCATGAAATAGGGGATAATTTCTATTCAATGGAAAACCCTTTCGTGGGTACATTAGACATTATGCTAAGTCTCCTGAACCAGTATGATTTCAGTGGGATCAGCAACTGTCTAATCTGTATGGGGACCTGTGAACTCTCCACCAAAGAATGTCAAGGGATAGGAGGATCCGGTGCAACAGATTTCCGACTTCCGATCCTTTTGTTCTCTGGGAGAAAAGTCGCTGTCCGAGAATTTTGGCAACATGAATGCTCGGCTGGGCTCGCTTGTTCCTGTGTATAGGGGACTCAGAAGAGATAGCTGAATAGTTAACTAATGTGTATGGGGCTTTAGAGATCAGATTGTTGTTGTGTTTAAAATCACAGTAGAAATATCAATAAAGCTCTGATGAAGCTGCAGAGTGCTGGAGGAAACTATAACATTGCATGTTGGTATTAATAATCTCTTTTATAATGAATAAACTAGAAAGTACCACACACATATATCTATTTAGTAAGTTTTATAATACCAAGCAATGCAGCAGACATTTACCTTCGCATTACATTAAATGAATCCAGGTAATATTTGCCATCTCATGTTTTGCACTGCTTCTTTGGGGAAGAAACGTGCATTGGGGTGGTGGAAAGTGAGGCTGAGCACCATACACTTTATTCTCTGCCATTTGCACTTCAGGTAAATGCCTTAATTACTATATATCAATTTTGATAGACATTAGGATCAAGTAAACAATATATATTTGGATGGTGATTTGAATTTATTAGGCCCCTTTCACATCAGCGGTAAGCGTTGATCACGGCAGTTGCGGTGAAAAAAACGCAACTGCCGTAGTTACGGCATAGCGGCCGCACTTGCGGTTCACCTGCAGCAAGCCCCATGCAATGTCTATGGGGCTTGCGGCAAGTGCGGTATAGTTGCGGTTTCGGCACTTGACCCACCTGCCGCACACTTACCGCAAGCCCCATAGACATTGCATAGACATTGCGGTGACAAAACGCAACTGCCGCGATCAGCACTTACTGCTGATGTGAAAAGGCCTTTACATAGATCTACTGTGTTTTCTATTTCCTTATATTAGTGATGATGGTTTCATATTGGCTATTGTGAAATAGTTATCATATACATCTCATTTTAAGGATTGTCACCATTTGCTTATTTGAAATATTGCACTATTGCTATAATTTCTCACCTTGGTATACTTGATTATTAATGAGATACTATTCCTATCCTGTATCTACACTGTGTTCCAAATTAATATGCAAATGTTCTTTTCCTCTGATTTTCCTAAATGGTCAGTGCAAATGACAGTCAGTGTAATAAAAGTCATCACCCGTTAGAGTATACATTGAATTTTATTGAAGAAACCTCCCAATGATAACAGTATAATCTTAAAAATTAAAAAAACTCTAAAAGCACTGTTCCAAATTATTAGGCACAGTAGAGTTTCTAAACATTTGATATGTTTTAAAGAACTGAAATGCTCATTTGTTGAATTTGCAGCATTAGGAGGTCACATTCACTGAAATAAAAAGCTATTTAACTCCAAAACATTTTAACAGGCCAAGTTACATGTTAACATAGGAACCCTTCTTTGATCTCACCTTCACAATTCTTGCATCCATTGAACTTGTGAGTTTCTGGAGAGTTTCTGCTTGTATTTCTTTGCATGATGTCAGAATAGCCTCCCAGAGCTGCTGTTTTGATGTGAACTGCCTCCCAGCCTCATAGAGCTTTTGCTTGATTATAATCCAAAGGTTCTCTACAGGGTTGTGGTCAGGGGAAGATGGTGTCCCCACCATGAGTTTATCTCCTTTTATGCCCATAGCAGCCAATGACACAGAGGTATTCTTTGTAGCATGAGATGGTGCATTGTCATGCATGAAGATGATTTTGCTCCTGAAGGCACATTTTTGCTTTTTGTACTATGGAAGAAAGTTCTCAGTCAGAAACTATATATACTTTATAGAGGTCATTTTCACACCTTCAGGAACCTTAAAGGGGCCTACCAGATGTTTCCCAATGATTCTGGCCCAAAACATGACTCCTCCACCTCCTTGCTGACATCGCAGCCTTGTTGGGACATGGTGGCCATCCAGCAACTATCCACTATTCCATCCCTCTGGGCCATCCAGGGTTGCTCGTCACTCATAAGTAAACAAGACTGTTTGAAAATTAGTCTTCATGTATGTCTGGGCCCACTGCAATCGTTTCTGCTTGTGAGCACTGTTTAGGGGTGGTCAAATAGTAGGTTTATGCCCCACAGCAAGCCTTTGAAGGATCCTACACCTTGAGGTTCAAGGGACTCCAGAGGCACCAGCCGCTTCAAATATCTGTTTGCTGGTTTGTATGGCCTTTTTAGCAGCTGCTCTCTTAATCCGATGAACTTGCCTGGCAGAAACCTTCCTCATTCTGCCTTTATCTGCACAAACACGTCTGTGCTCAGAATCAGCCACAAGTCTCTTCACAGTACGATGATCACGCTTAAGGTTTCGTGCAATATCAAATGCTTTCATCCTTTGGTCAAGGCAGTGCACTATTTGTTGCTTTTCAGCAGCGGAGAGAGATCCTTTTTCTTTCTCATGTTACTTGAAAACTGTGGCCTGCGTAATATTGTGGAACACCCAGTTTTCCTTTTATTGGGCTCACCTGCCAAACTAATTATCACAGGTATCTGAGATTGATTTCAGTGATCCAAAGACCACTGACACACAATCCCATCAATGGGTTTCATTAAAAAAAAAACAGAAAAAAAAAACAAAACCCTATGACACTTAAAACCAACTTGCATAATAATTTGGAACACAGTGTAGTTATCTAGTGTGCATTGGTTGGTTCAGCCTCATTTTCCTTCTAGCACTTTTTTGCTGTATTTTAGGTTTTATGTGTCTTATTAATAAATATTAGGCATTTTACAATGGCATCATTTGGCTTCATTAATCTGGCTGTATCCTGTCCCATAAGTCTATTGCTAGAACTTTTGCTGTAACATGAACTATTCCTTTATTTTATTAGATTTTTTTGAAATATTCAAACATTGTAGCAAAAAGAAAACATTATTTGATCGCCCATTTTGCAGTATTCAGTTTCCCATTGTATTTGTTTACAACAGGAACCAACTTCACTGATATAACCATAATCTGACCGTGCTTCCAGTGTTGCATCATTTTCGGAACAAAGACCTCATTATTTGGGATTGATTAGAAATATTTTCCTACATAAACAATTCCATCTGTAGACAACATGATACCGAACTTGGAAACTCAGCCTCAAGGGAAGGAATTCTCAGCTGTCTAATATTATACGCTAGAAGAGTAACTATGATGATAAGGTGCCAAAAAAAAAACATGTCTCATGGAAGGATTTTGAGATGTTCATGGGTTCAGAAAATAATAGCAGAGCATATATGTACAAAGAGAATTTCTGTGCAACTACTGTAACGTTTAAGGCTACGTGCACACATAGCGCTATTTTCGCACTTTTTTGCGTGGGCGCTTTTGCTGCGTTTTGCGGCCGCGCAAAAAAGTGCCGCGAAAAAACACGGTGCATTCACACACCATGTTTTTTTAACGGGTGCACTTCTCCCCCGAAGAGCGCAGGGGAGAAGTGATGTCACACAGGGGAGGAAGAATCCTCCCCTGTGTGACATTTGTGACAGCCCCTTTTGGGTTTCGTAGTGTATTAAAATACTCTGCGAAACCTAAATAAAAGTTATCCAAATGTATGAAAAATAATAAAAATTGAATATTTACCCTCTGCCGGCTGTTCAGGTTACCGGGAGCCGAGACATCCACATGTACTGACCTTCCAGGACCTGTCAAGATCTGTGATTGGCCACTTGCGGTCATGTGATATGTGACGTGTATATTACATTATCGTGAGCGGCCAATCACAGATCTTGCCAGGCCCTGAATAGAAAGAAGATGTGGATGCCTCAGCTCCCGGTAATCCAAACAGCCAGCGGAGGGTAAGTATTCAATTTTTATTATTTTTAAGACGTTTGGATTACTTTAATCCACTACGAAACCCTAAAGGATCTGTCACACATGTCACACAGGGGAGGAACACCGGATTCTTCCTTCCCTGTGTGACATCACATCCTGCTGCGCCAACATTTTACGCGCTGGAATTATGCATTGTCTGAAAGGCGATGTGTAATGACAGCGGATATAATGGGGCCTATGGGAGAAAGCGTGGGTGCACTTGCGTAAAAAATTGACATGTTGATTCGTTTTATGCGCTCGCTTTCTCCCATAAAAGTGCAGCGTATATTTACACAGCGTCTGCACGACAAAAGTGAAAGTCCATTCACTTTGCCGACAAACGCAGACGCAGGTGCGCTTTTTTCAAAAGCACGCACACAAAAGTGCACAAATAAGCGCAATGTGTGAATGTAGCCTAAGTGCACCCCTAAGTTCTACATTTCAGTTTTTTCATAACTTTAGATGATCCAATTACTTTCATGGAAATCTCTTGCAGATTAGAATTGCTTCACTCAGTGCACTCAGCAATCAGTGTTAAAGGGAATCTGTCAGCAGGTTTTTACTACCACATCTGACGGCAAGATAAAGTAGGCAAAGAAACCCTGAATTCAATAATGTATCACATAGATTAGTGGCTAAAGCTGTTCTCACACATGCAAAGCATTAAAGTGAACCAGTCATCTAGAAAAAGCCCCCCAGGCTATCACTACCTGTCCCTGCACCTTCCTATTACTACTCTAACTATCCCTCTATGTCCTAAATGTGACCTGTGAATGTTTTATAAAATATTTTTATACCTTACTGGCTGATATGTTAATGAAGAGGGGCTACCATTACTAGTTCCCCATGGGCATCCTCTTTCTGTCCCGCTTCCTGCCTCCTGGTATCTTTATCACGCCCCGATGGGCGTGATATTGATTTCCAATGCGAGCCCCCAGTCTGCCTCTGAGCTGTCTGTAGTGTTCCGGGTATGACGCCGAACACCTCATTTCCGGTAACGCGCAATAGATACACCTTTTAGGTATATTGCTGACTTCAAGCTGCGCATTGCGCCTGCTCTGTGGAGCTCATTACATCAGCTCATCTGTGATCACAGGCCAGGGGCGCCCATTGAAATTTCAATGTCACACCCATCGGGGCGTGATCAAGACACCAGGAGACAGGAAAAGGGACAGAAGGAGGACACCCGGGGGGCTAGTAACGGTAGCCCCCTCTTCATTAACATACCAGCCAGTAAGGTATAAAATATTTTATAAAACATTCACAGCTCACATTTAGGACAGAGAGGGATAGTTAGAGTAGAAATAGGAAGGTGCAGGGACAGGTAGTGATAGCCTGGGGGGCTTTATCTAGGTGACAGGTTCACTTTAAGGTTTAGAGAAACAGCAGAGCTGGGAGAGATGCCAACGCCCACACCAGGCTCTCAACACAGTTTGTGCACTGACTGTGAGTTGTCAATCACAGCAGGGGCGTGTTGGACAGCTGTGCACATGACAAAGTAGTCCTGTAATGAATATCACCAGGTGATAAAGCCTATAGTTTATGTAAGCAATAGCAATGAGCATAGTAATAGAGGGGCAGTTGCTTTGCATTTTTTAATCACTGCAGCTTCCTGTCTTCACCTTACATAGCAAAAACCTGCTGACAGATTCCTTTCTAAATAAAGCATGTAAGAAAAGTGAAAAATAGTGGACATTGAGAGTCCTCAGTGGTTGACACATTTTAAAGGGAATCTGTCAGGTCAAAACTCCATATGTAAGTGCTATCATTTTCTAATTCCTTTCTCTAAGCTCACTCTATTGATGTATTTCTAATATTTATTTTTATAATTTAGGGATAGGCCTAGCGCTAACTATCAGAAAATGGCAATATAATGAAGGGGCACTGGTATTGAGTTGACCCTTATGCAGGATGCTTATTCAATAACATCAAACTAAAACCAATGTATAAAAATTATTTAAAAAGATTATTAAATAAAGACAAATATATCTTAAAAATGTCCGTATTTTAGAACTAATTAAAATTACAGAGTGTAATATTGTTTATTATGTTCTATATGATTGTGTTCCCATGATGATCGGTGCTCAGAGGTGTCTATGAATCTCATTGTTGAGAGGGGTCTCTCTTCATTTGTGGTCTGGAGATCTATAACATGGAAAATTTAGATATGAGTATATATACCAGGTGTACAATGTTCTGTGAATGGATCTAGGTTTATACATATTTTTATTCAATCACGCCTAACTACCAGATGCAACCAAACACCAAAGATTAATAAGTAATGCAGCAGACCAGTGCACCAAGTAAGAACAACAACTAGCCCTCGAGGACAGGGTCCCACTCCCTCCTGTTCTTGTTTGTAAGGACTACATAAATATATTGAAATTGTCCTCGTCTACCCCCTATCATGTAAAGTGCCATGGGAATTAATGGCGCTATATAAATAAATTATAATTATAATAACTAGGACCCCAGAAGGTAACCAGCATGTGCAATTTCAATATATTCATGTAGTCCGTACAAACAGGAACAGGAGGGAGCATGATCATATAGAACATAATAAACAATATTACACTCTGTAATTGTAATCCGTAGTCTTATTCTACTAGTTCTAAGATCGCACATTTTTAAGATAGAATTGTTTTTATGTAATAATCTTTTGAAATAATTTTTTATACATTGGTTTTAGTTTGATGTTATTGAATAAACATCCCGCATAAGGGTCAACTCAATACCAGTGGCCCTTCATTATATTGCCATTTTCTGATAGTTAGCGCTAGGCGTTTCTCTAAATTATAAGTATCACTTATCCATCAATGGGTGGGGTCATACATGGTACCCTCCCAGGCCTGCAGCAGCTACTAACCTTTTTCACATAGGTAGCTCTGGTGCAGTAACTAATTGATATTATTTATTTGCTCCTATCCTGTGTAAATGTCAAAATAAAAGATTCATTCCATCTGTCACTCACAGTGAGTTCTCTGCTGCCCACTCCCCAAGGAATGAATATTTGTGTATCACTATTCAGCCCTCTCCTCCTCTGATCTGTATGTTGTGTGACTCATTGCAGACAGAGGAGAAGGGAGGGGGAGGAGGTGTGTTCTCTCTGCAGATGCAGCTCTGTGATCTTCATTCATTGTGTGTATTTGAGGCATGTGTGTAGTGTGTGCTCTGAGATATTTCTTTGTGTTTATGTGAACATTTGATCATTTGCTCAGCAGATACAAACATTACATGTATGCAGGAAAACCAATGTTCATATAAACAATAATCTTTTACAGATAGCACAGACTGTAGTGATGTTACCCAGCCGCCTGCAGACACCTGAGAGATTCAGTGTAACAGCACAGAGGGGACAGATACTAGCTTGGATAGGCGGATATTTACATACTGGGATTCCAGGAGTCATGACAATTACTTTTACAGCTGCCTGCATGATGTGTAGGTGCTTATAGCAAGAAAACTACACAGGGTACATTAATGATTTTTACATATTCTGAAAGGTCTATCCAAGCACTATTCAAGAGTACTATTAGTATCATACTGAAAAATGACCTGTCAGAGTCACTTTAATGGTCTTTCAGTTAGTCATTAAATTAAACCTGTCAGATGATATATTCGTTCAGAGTAATTAGGTTTCGCCAGTGCCGCTGAAGGTGATTGATAGGAATTTCCAGTGAATGTACGTAGAGAGAGATCTGTCAATCATCTGCAGCGGGAAAAACTGGCTGGAAGCAGTGCCAGACAATTCTCATTTCTGCCTATAGGTTGTCTTGATACAAGTAGGTTAGATTCTGAAACTGTCAAGTATCTACCTCTGTATATTTCTTTCAGTTTTTTGTTTGTTCTCTGGTTGAATCCTGGAGGATTTTAGGTCAGTCTGCTTGTGTAGTAACTGCTGATAAACATATTTTTGGGCAGAAACTAGCCATAATTGGTAACAAATCTATCGGAAATTCTCCAGTAGTTTTTCATAGCTTAGAAATGTGACTGCGTTAACAGGAAAGGCACGAAGACTGTTTACGGTGAGTCCTTTACACAGCACTCGAAGTCCTTCTTGTTTAATGCTCTTACAAAAACAGTCAAGAATTCCACGATATTGGACACCTTGCATCCCATCCATCTGCAAGCGGCTCTTTATTACATCCATTGGGTTTGCAGCTGCCCATCCTACCGTCCCGGCACACCCACCAGCAAAGAGCATAGTCCAGGAGTCTGGTGTAAAAAGATTAGGATTTTAAACAATAATATTACTAAATGTAACTAAACATTTTAATTAGGTTTCTAATTATAATAAAGAATGTTTTCTGGTTATGACCCCTAATGTTACACAGCATCATAGCAGTATAGTAAATGGGTTAGCCAGTGACATAAAGTTATCACCTAACATGTTGATTGCTAGATGTCCTAGTGCTGGGACCTGTTCCAAATCAAAGATCGAGGGATTTTTATCCCAGACAGAAAACGTTTAATCCCATTACAAAGAGGTGCGGCAAGTTAGATGATCAACTACTGCTCCATTCTTTATGGTAGAGGACTGCAAGTGTGTGCAAGGAGTGGCACATAGAGGCCTCAACAGAAATCCCACTGAGGCAGAATACCAAGATCCAGGAGTTGCTACCTTACCCTCATTCAGATCTGCTCTTCTGTGCGGGTCTACTCATAAGTCACCATCTGGAGACCTGCTCTTCATAGCTGTTTGCTAGACCTGGTGCTAATGTACCAAGCTGGAAGACAGCTGCAAGCCACATATTACAGGACCACGAGCCACAGGTTGAAGACACCTGTTTTATGGAGTTGCTGAAAAAAGTGAAGCGCAGTACATAGCAGCCCTAGGGACAATGAACAGAGCTCTGGTTGTACATGCATACTGTTGCTCCATTCTAACTGACATAAAAGTTCCCCATTCTGCTGATCAGTTCGGGTCCCAGCAGTGGGATCCCCACCAATCAACAATTTATCAGATATTCTGTGGATATATTATAAAACAATATTACATTTTTAAAGATCCTCACCACATGCTATACAATATGAAACCAAACCAGAAATTTTACCAAATGGGTAATTTCCTTGTGGACATTTTCCTGGTTTTATTTTAGATTCTAAGTCTTGTGGAAATTCACTTTAGTTGGTTAAGGAGACACTAGACCAGGTTCTCTTCTGTGAAGAGGCTATGTGCAGGTGTGTATAGAAGTATGTAGTACATGAAGAATCCCAGCACTCATATAGTTGTAGTTTTGCTCAAGGTGAATTTATTTACAGTTTATGCAAATGTGTCAGGTGACATGCAGGACAAAGACGTTTCGGCCACCACTATGGCCTTGTTCACAAAGTCACTATAAGAGGAAATATACAAAAATGAATACAGTGCAGGTGAAGTATATACAATATTTACATAGACATTCAGTCACTGAACTCATTGATAACATTCTGGTTATTTCATATCTATGAACCTTTCAGCTTTTATTCATATATGTAACAGAGTAATACTGCGATATAAATACTAAGGATGGTTCTAGGGTGGGGGTATATAGAATCAGGGTTTTAATAGAGAAAAGAATGCTACACCATTTACCTGCTGGTGCTTCAACATAGGATTGTCACCACAAAGGGGAGGGGGATTGTGTTGGTGTCTCTTGGGGGATATACCATACGGACAGGAGAAGGTAATCTAGAATACAACACTTGTAATTATACATCTTGTATTCACATTAGTGTACACATAGTATTTTTAGTGTATAAGTCCAGATACCTGCAAGTTTACTTTGCATGGGAATATACCAGGTGTAATGGTAGTGGATTCAGGGCACTGTAGTTTTGTGCAAAAACAGTGAGGTGATGTAGATTGCCCAAGGTTCTGTCTATGAAGTAATAATATATGTAACATGTTATTGTTATATATTGCATTCAAATGGTAATGATATGTGTATCCTAGTACCTTATATCACAAGGTCCCCAGGGTGGAATCCTATAGTGTTCAGTTTTCTGTTGGTGTAACCCACTAGGGTTAGGTAGTCTAAGGGGTAAGTATAAAGTAGTGTAATATAGATACCATCAAAGGTCAATTACTTATCTTGTTGATGTTCAATATCCCAGTGAGTCCCGCTTACTATTGGAATCGCTGTGTCCAAATGCCAGCACATCCAGTGCCTAGGCAGGAGATGGTGGTGTGCAGCCCGCCGCCGCCGCAATTTGTGCGGGCGGCGGGTCACCTGACCGGTAGTGACGTGTCACCGGATGTGACTTTTGCGTTCCACCGCGTCACCGGAAGTGACGTCTTTGGTTGCGCATTCGTAATAGGGGGGCGGGCATTGATCAGTGCCGCTCGTAGTGGCCGTTACTATAGTTACAATTGTTGTGAGGGGGCAGTGCGCCTGGTGTTGGTTACTGGTGTCTGGTGACAGTGTCAGTCTTTGTTTATGCGTCTAGGTAGCGTACACCACAACGGTGATGTCAGCGTAGTAGCGGGACTCAACGGGGATTAAGGGGTTTTCTGAGAGCGTTTTGATGCCCATATTATGGTGCACTAGTTCTGGATTTGGACCAAATATTGATAGTCTCCTTACTATGTTCTGGTTTAGCACATGTATGTCCAGTAAATATTGAGGATTAATAAACATGTTGTTGTATGATCTACCTACTATGCTATGATCAAGACATAACAGCATTGATTATGAGTACATTGGCATATAGGTTTCTAATACATTCGGTGGTGTTGTACAGAATACATTAATACCAAAATGATCTCTCAAAACCAGGCTTTTTAAGGGGTCCAAATACTTAAGTAGGTATGTTCAGCAACCATAATACAGAGAAATGAAACTTAAAAAAGAACAAGGGAAATAAAGAAAAAAGGGGGAAGGGGGGGGGGGGGGGGGGTTGGGTTAAAGACTACATTTCTTACCCTTTAGGGGGTCTTCGGAAGAACAGACTACTAGAGATTAGGTTGAAATCTGGAAAAAAGGTTTTAATTGGTTAGCCATTCAATTTCCCTATTCATGCCCCTCGGGGTTAGGGTACCCAAAGTATAGATCCAGTAACACTCCCTCTGTTTCAATAGTTTGATATGGTTCCCACCACGTCGAGGTCTGGGTACATGTTCTAACACCTGGAATCTTAGTTGCGCCACATTGTGTCTGGCTTCCGTAAAGTGGTGAGGAAGTGGCAGATAAACTTTGCCTGTGCGTATGGTGGACTTGTGGCTCGAGATCCTATCCCTAATAGCCTGGGTAGTTTCCCCTACGTATAAAAGTCCGCAGGGGCACTTGACAAGATAGACCACGTACTTCGATTCACAGGTGTAGAACCCTCGTATTTTGTATGTTTTTCCAGTGCGAGGGTGGACTATTTCACTCCCTTTGATTACATTAGAACAACATGCACACCCCAAACATGGATACGTCCCTAGTCTTGGTTCCTGTGTCAGAGTCCTGGTAAGTGGAGTCTTGTTAGTACCGACATCAGCTCTAACTACCTGGTCTCTTATGTTTTTTGGTCGTCTACTGCACATGAGTGGAGGATTTTGAAATGTCTGTATGTTTGGGTAGGCATGAGCTAGTAGCGGCCAGTTTTTTCTCACCAGTTTATGTATTTTGGGCATGATTGGGTGGTAAGTGTGTACAAAAGGGACTTATAGTGACTTTGTGAACAAGGCCATAGTGGTGGCCGAAACGTCTTTGTCCTGCATGTCACCTGACACATTTGCATAAACTGTAAATAAATTCACCTTGAGCAAAACTACAACTATATGAGTGCTGGGATTCTTCATGTACTAGTTATTGCGGATCACTCGATCCTTTCCCAATAGCACCATAATACCGCTAACGCCCTGAGTGCTGGTCATCTACGACTGATTGGACTTTGCTTTTTTGACTACAGCACCAGCGACATTCATGTCTTCAGAAACTTTTGCATACGATGAATCTGCCAGCTCATCCATACTAGCCCGTATCAGGACTGGTACAGACTTCCTAAGAGTTCCGAATCGTGATATAAAGACAAGGGATTGGGAAAAGGAGAGGAAGAAACTGGTTTCGTTTGACCTACACTGTGCCACACTTGGCGAATACTACCGGCAAAGCAAAATCCCTAGAGGTCTCAGATGTAATCTAAGACCAACCCTTTTTTCTGACGACGAAAAATACTGCGCCACCTTCCAAAAAATACTAAACAAGTGTTCATTGGACTTGATCTTATTAACTATAGAACATTTACAAGACGCTATTAAAATCTCTGAAGAAAGAGTCGCCACCATCGAAACACAACTAACTACAACACTCAGCAGCACAGAGTTCTCTAATCTAAAGAGCAGAGTAGAATCAGCACTCGCCACACACAAAAAAACACTAGAAGAGAGGAAAAGAACCAAGTTCCAAAGAGACACAGAAGACTATCTCAACAATAAAGTGTATAGGTGGGACGAGCCAATACCTAGAAGACCATGGCCAAAACCAAGGCGACCAGCCGGAGGACAACCACCATCAGGCGGCTCCACACCATCAGGCGGCACACCTGCAGGTTCCGGGAGCGACGGTGGAAACTCACCAGCCCCATGCCCTCAACCGGCTTTTTTAGGCCAAACCGGAAAACCACAAGGCGGTCCAGGTGGCGGAGAACCGAATCGACCGATGGTCCTCAGGTCACAGGTAGGGGTCCAAATCTAGTAGTAAACATTTCTGACTACTCTCTCTCTCCAGTCGAACTATCTGTACTCAATAAGGGCCTTTCCTTCTGTCCCACACCTAGGTGGGACCCTTTCCAACTTGAAAATGATCTACAACGTTTCTATAGGCTACTAAGATTAAAGACACACTTTGATCAACAAACACCTATTCCAAATACTCAGATTGGCAGCAGCATGGGTAACACATCCACATCACATATTTCCATTACTAGTCTGGGTTTAAGGAATGTTAGCAATTTCAATCCACCAAAAACTGACCACCCAGTTGAAACATATATCAGACTGCTCGAACAGGATATAAGGGATGTTGTACATGACCGGCAGATTGGTCTCCTCCCAGTCCGCACTAATATATCGGCACACGAACGACAGGCAATTAATGCACTAAAGGAAAACAAAAACATAGTCATCAAACCTGCGGACAAAGGGGGAGCCATCGTGGTCATGAACAAGGATCAATATGTATCAGAGATAAATAGGCAATTGTCAGATGAAAAAACATACACTAGAGTTCAGAATGACCCCGTTTATAACATAAGGACAAAGATACATAGGGTAGTAAACAAATATTACCAGAATAACACCATTGATTCAAAAACAAGGACCTACCTCATTAACCACAACCCCGTTACTCCAGTTTTGTACACACTACCGAAAATTCATAAAAATCTACACAATCCACCTGGCCGCCCCATAGTGGCAGGGACTGATTCCATCTTAAATCCACTCTCAATTTTCTTAGAAAAAATCCTAACTCCAATCCAATTTTTGGGCTGAAAAACTCGGCTTATACGCGAGTATATACGGTAGTCCACCCTCGCACTGGAAAAACATACAAAATACGAGGGTTCTACACCTGTGAATCGAAGTACGTGGTCTATCTTGTCAAGTGCCCCTGCGGACTTTTATACGTAGGGGAAACTACCCAGGCTATTAGGGATAGGATCTCGAGCCACAAGTCCACCATACGCACAGGCAAAGTTTATCTGCCACTTCCTCACCACTTTACGGAAGCCAGACACAATGTGGCGCAACTAAGATTCCAGGTGTTAGAACATGTACCCAGACCTCGACGTGGTAGGAACCATATCAAACTATTGAAACAGAGGGAGTGTTACTGGATCTATACTTTGGGTACCCTAACCCCGAGGGGCATGAATAGGGAAATTGAATGGCTAACCAATTAAAACCTTTTTTCCAGATTTCAACCTAATCTCTAGTAGTCTGTTCTTCCGAAGACCCCCTAAAGGGTAAGAAATGTAGTCTTTAACCCAACCCCCCCCCCCCTTCCCCCTTTTTTCTTTATTTCCCTTGTTCTTTTTTAAGTTTCATTTCTCTGTATTATGGTTGCTGAACATACCTACTTAAGTATTTGGACCCCTTAAAAAGCCTGGTTTTGAGAGATCATTTTGGTATTAATGTATTCTGTACAACACCACCGAATGTATTAGAAACCTATATGCCAATGTACTCATAATCAATGCTGTTATGTCTTGATCATAGCATAGTAGGTAGATCATACAACAACATGTTTATTAATCCTCAATATTTACTGGACATACATGTGCTAAACCAGAACATAGTAAGGAGACTATCAATATTTGGTCCAAATCCAGAACTAGTGCACCATAATATGGGCATCAAAACGCTCTCAGAAAACCCCTTAATCCCCGTTGAGTCCCGCTACTACGCTGACATCACCGTTGTGGTGTACGCTACCTAGACGCATAAACAAAGACTGACACTGTCACCAGACACCAGTAACCAACACCAGGCGCACTGCCCCCTCACAACAATTGTAACTATAGTAACGGCCACTACGAGCGGCACTGATCAATGCCCGCCCCCCTATTACGCATGCGCAACCAAAGACGTCACTTCCGGTGACGCGGTGGAACGCAAAAGTCACATCCGGTGACACGTCACTACCGGTCAGGTGACCCGCCGCCCGCACAAATTGCGGCGGCGGCGGGCTGCACACCACCATCTCCTGCCTAGGCACTGGATGTGCTGGCATTTGGACACAGCGATTCCAATAGTAAGCGGGACTCACTGGGATATTGAACATCAACAAGATAAGTAATTGACCTTTGATGGTATCTATATTACACTACTTTATACTTACCCCTTAGACTACCTAACCCTAGTGGGTTACACCAACAGAAAACTGAACACTATAGGATTCCACCCTGGGGACCTTGTGATATAAGGTACTAGGATACACATATCATTACCATTTGAATGCAATATATAACAATAACATGTTACATATATTATTACTTCATAGACAGAACCTTGGGCAATCTACATCACCTCACTGTTTTTGCACAAAACTACAGTGCCCTGAATCCACTACCATTACACCTGGTATATTCCCATGCAAAGTAAACTTGCAGGTATCTGGACTTATACACTAAAAATACTATGTGTACACTAATGTGAATACAAGATGTATAATTACAAGTGTTGTATTCTAGATTACCTTCTCCTGTCCGTATGGTATATCCCCCAAGAGACACCAACACAATCCCCCTCCCCTTTGTGGTGACAATCCTATGTTGAAGCACCAGCAGGTAAATGGTGTAGCATTCTTTTCTCTATTAAAACCCTGATTCTATATACCCCCACCCTAGAACCATCCTTAGTATTTATATCGCAGTATTACTCTGTTACATATATGAATAAAAGCTGAAAGGTTCATAGATATGAAATAACCAGAATGTTATCAATGAGTTCAGTGACTGAATGTCTATGTAAATATTGTATATACTTCACCTGCACTGTATTCATTTTTGTATATTTCCTCTTATAGTGACTTTGTGAACAAGGCCATAGTGGTGGCCGAAACGTCTTTGTCCTGCATGTCACCTGACACATTTGCATAAACTGTAAATAAATTCACCTTGAGCAAAACTACAACTATATGAGTGCTGGGATTCTTCATGTACTAGTTATTGCGGATCACTCGATCCTTTCCCAATAGCACCATAATACCGCTAACGCCCTGAGTGCTGGTCATCTACGACTGATTGTATAGAAGTATGAATCTTAGGCTATGTGCCCACTGTGCATATTTGTTTGGGCTGCGTTTCTGCTCTGCGTTTGTATGTTTCACACGCAGCCATTACACTTACAAACAAAGCACAGAAACGCGGCACAATTAAGGGGGCACACAGAGATAGACAGACGGACAAACAGACAATTTATCACCCTTCCCACAGTGATCCCTGGTGTTTCTTCCTCCATACACCAGCAGGAGATGTCTTTATCTCCTGCCAGGACCTTCCACTATGTGACTCAGCCTGTCACATGGTGTACAGGCACTGGCTCTGATAGGAGGAAACTCACAAGTCCTTCAAGTTAGTGTGTACGGAGGAAGAAACACTGGGGAATCACAGTGGGATCGCTGGAGAGGGTGAGTATTGCTGCGTTCTTGTTTTGGAAATTGCAGGAAAAGCGCACCACAAATGCACTGTGGGAATACCCATCCATTTGTGATGCTTTTTCAGGGGGTTTATAATTGAGTCTATGAAGAAAACGCAGCGCAAAAATGGGCAACTGAATTGCAGGAACATTAAAAATTGCTGGCGATGTCTGCACCAAATACGCAGATGTGAGCACAGCTTTTGTAAAATCACATAGACTTTCATTACAAAACTGAGGGTGCTGTGTTTTTGGTGCAGAAAACGCAGCAGAAAAATTTAGCAAAAATGCACAGTGGGCACAGGGTCTAAAGCAGGGTCTCCTGCTGACTTTCCCAAAAGCTACAGAGAGGCACAGCTGGAATAGGACATAGATGAGGATATTTAACCGAGTCCACATGACTGTTTTTGGTCATTCATTTATTAAAGGAATATGATAAGTGAGAAAGGTCCACATTTTTTAAAAGGTTAAAGGGGGTTTTCCATTTTCAGAACACTAAATCTTGTCCCGCAGCTGTCATATTGACAGCACTCTAGGCAGTCAGTGAGCTCAGGTGTTCTGCCTACTAGATAGCGCTGCTCAGAGTTGCTGAGCTCACTCACCGGAAGCAGCTCTGTTAATGTGGCATCAGAACTGCAGAATATAACAAAAACCAGGAGCAGTGGCACAGACTTTGCGCTGGACCAGAGCAGGGTGAGTAAAGCCCCAGGGACAGGGATTTTTTTAAAGGGGAAACCCCTTTAATGAAGAGTTTTTACTGCTTAGTGTACATATGTTTTTTACAATGAGACTAAGGCGGGCGTCACACCCTACGATATTTCCAAACATATCGCTGGAAAGTGCCTGATTTGGCATCGCTCCTACGACATCGTTGCGTGTGACAGCATAATGTGACTAGCAATAAGTGGTCAGATCGTTATATCCAGATATGAGAACCGGACCTTATATCACACGATGTCCATCATCCAATCTGCTGCATTGTTCTGTGTGACACCGCCATAACTGATCTCTTGACCGATTTCTCCTATTCACATCATTGACAAGCATCAATCACTGGTTGTGTGAACGATACCTGCACGTAACATCGCTGCTGCGCCCTGAGCGTAATCTATACATGTGACACCTCACTAACGATGTTGTCCAGGAGCACGCACCCCTGACATCGTTATTGAGTTCCCACACAAAATCGTAGTGTGTGACGCCCGCCTTATTCTGATATAGCATTAGGCACAGTAGGAAAATGTATATAGACTTACTCTAAAACTAGTTGTGGAACTTGCAGATGGGATCAGCATGTTTAGCTATGTCAGTAAATACATTAACTAGGTTTAAATTAAATTTGCAAACATATAAGAAAAAAGGCAAGACTTTGCCCTAAGGTATATAGACTTTAATAATTGCAAACACAAAAGGCATATATGGCCTCAATATAGACCTTTCTCCTCAAGTTTTACTTTACATTCTTCCCTACATAAACATGATATTCAATCACCAGTGAAAACTCTCTCATCAGTCTTACCTGGTATCTCACCATCACGTGTCATCCATTTGCAAATGACTTCATAAGTGAAGAAATATATTCCAACAGTGGGCACATCCCGTACAATCAATGCATTGGCCCCTCTATAGAGACCTTTAATGCCTTCTTCTTTGAATATACTCACAGCACAGTGAAAAGGCCCATGATATCGAGCCGGTAGATTGCCCGGCTTCACTTGTTTGAATGACTCCGTTTGGTTCTGTAACCTCACTTTTATCAGGTCAACTGGAGCTGTGAAATATACCTGCAGACACAGGAGTGTATATGGCTTTCAACACCTACTTTTTTATAGCTTTTAAGGACTTGGAGGAGTCACAATGTCAGAACGAGACATTGACATAATATATAAATGTCATATGAATTAAAGAATACACATTAAGATTTTTCATTTTTATAAGTGTTTTTATATGACTACCCTTATAAAAAAAAACTTCAAACATTTCTATTTTTTATCTACATTCCGTGGAGCAAGTGCTTCCAGGAGAAGCCAACAGTTAGTTCACCAAACCCATCGACCCTACAGATGGTCAGTCAAGCTTTCATATGTTCTCAATAAGTCAATGCCAGTCATTTTCCCTTCAGCTTTTCTACCCTGAGAACAAAAGGATTGGGCATGAAGAATTCAATACACCTGATCATTCTTTTCCTTGACATCTGCCATCAGGGGAAAGTCATGAGACACTATAAATATTAGAGGGTTGAAACGGTCTCATAGAATTGTTGGGTTTTTACGAAATTCATCTAATGTTTATGGCAACTTTAAAGATACATATGTTCAGTCTATGCAAATTTTCTGCAACTAAAAATTAGTCCCCCTCCGAATAAGCTTGTAGCTGTTGTGAACTCCAATGTCCCTTCTCAATAGCTAAAGCTCAGTATACTGTCAGATACTGGAGTGAGATTTCTGGTGTACAGAATGTGTTGAGGAGAGCCATAGGATCTAATACTTAATTAACCTTAAGAAATAATACTTTAAGAGAAACAACCCATAGTGTATAATTTCACCTTGATTTTAGACTTAAACATGGCTGCCATTTCCTGTTTCATCACACCATGCCCTGATATGTAAGATGGTGACTGGATCTATGACTACATTCTGTTGTGTAAGGAAGTTTTGGGAGGAAGCTGAATTCCATAGAAGGACTGACCAATCACAGAACGACTTGTCACCTGGAGATACTCGATCAAGACCACACCCCCTGATGACCTCATGGATCCGCCCATGGACTAGCCCATTATCCAACCTACTAACCAATGGATACATCTGAGTAGGGCTGGCCGAGCCCCTTACTGAGTTTATACAAATGGAGTCCATGGAGCCTCAATTAAGAGTCTCAAACACGGGACTACCAGGCATTGCTCCCACCTAGCCAGAATCCTACTCCACACTGATGAGGAGCAATACCCTGAAACAGCTGTCTGTGGATAGATACCTGGCTCTGTCAATTCCCTTGTCATATCCTTAACTCGTAACTGAGTGGGATATTGACTAAAAGGGCCACTTAATATGGTGGTTATGGTGGTCTCCGCAAGGATTACACCCCAGGGCTAGGTCCTTCCCTGGAGGGATATCTGGCTAGTCCCATGTTTGAGACTCTTAATTGAGGCTTCACGGACTCCATTTGCATATTCAAATTTCCAGGGGGCAATGCATCATGGATTTCACTGTGGTTGAGCGCTTTAGCCAGCGGCCCGCAGTGTTTTCCTTGACTGGTCTCCCTGAGATCAGTGAATGCTTAGTGATGTTGGTCTACCAGGCATTGCTCCCACCTAGCCAGAATCCTACTCCACACTGATGAGGGGCAATACCCTGAAACAGCTGTCTGTGGATGGATACCTGGCTCTGTTAATTCCCTTGTCATATCCTTAACTCGTAACTGAGTGGGATATTGACTAAAAGGGCCACTTAATATGGTGGTTATGGTGGTCTCCGCAAGGATTCCACCCCAGTGCTAGGTCCTTCCCTGGAGGGTTATCTGGCTAGTCCCGTGTTTGAGACTCTTAATTGAGGCCCCACGGACTCCATTTGCATATTCAAATTTCCAGGGGGCAATGCATCATGGATTTCACTGTGGTTGAGTGCTTTTGCCAGCTGCCCGCAGTGTTTTCCTTGACTGGTCTCCCTGAGATCAGTGAATGCTTTGTGATGTTGGCCTTACTGAGTTTATGCAAGTCCATGCCTGTTTAAATAAAGGTCACTTGGAGCTGTACTTTGGTTAGGGGACCGAGGAGAGCTTACACCTGACTGTGTGTTCAGTGTATTTCTTTACGCATGCATCAGTCCATATCAATTAGGCCAGAAGCAGGCAACTAATTAATATTGCAAACTTTCAACCTTATCGAACGCAACAACTCGTCATGAACTAGGTGAACTGTGGTGTACCACCCCAGTTTTGCCTGTTTTTTTTTAGAGCTGGTAATAATAATAATAGTTATTTATTTAGCACCAACATATTCCACAGCGCTTTACAATTCAGCGGTTCATATACAAACGGTCATAAATAACAGTTATAAAAAATACGATACGATAATTAAAGCAGAGAATCAATGTAAAAAATACAATACAAAACTATTGCAAAAGTCATAAAGTTTAGGCACAACTCCAAGTTACGCCTAAAATGTACAACTTTTCAAACCTTTTATGACAGCATTCTGGAACTAAAAATTTGATGATGTGGCCCTTAAGTTGCATGCACGCCAGTCAGTATGTGAAGGCAATACAGAGAAAACATTAATTCTTTTGGAATCCTGGGGAAATCTTACTCAGGGCGACCATTAATTATAATTCTTCACAGTGGAGGGGAGAGAAAGGTTTCCAGGCACACAGCTATGACACAGTTCTGAGCTGGAGTTGATTATAGGGGTATTAAGGCGCTTTCACATTGGTGTTCGGCACCGCAGCGTATGGACTGCATACGCATCTGCAGTGCCGAACGCAGACATTTTCGTGTGGACGCAACAGTGATGGGTCTGCATGCGTTCACATTTAAATGTCCATAGAAGGCATTGCCTGATGAGCCCGGCTGTCGGGAGGGGAGAGAGAGGACCTGAAGCAGCTCCATTCTCTCAGAGCCCGGGTGTCGGGAGGGGAGAGAGAGGACCTGAAGAAGCTGATTAGTTTAAATCGCCCGCCAACACCGATCGGCCGGCAATTGAAACCGATCAGCTGATGTGTCCCCGACAGCATCAGCTGATCGGTTTAAACCGCCCGCCCGCCGATCGGTTTCTTCGTTTCTTCAGGTCCTCTCTCTCCCCTCCCGACGCCTGGGCTCTGAGAGAATGGAGCTGCTTCGGGTCCTCTCTCTCCCCTCCAGACGCCCGGGCTCTGAGAGAATGGATTCCAATGTGATCCGCAGAGTTTGTCTGCCATGTCCTGCGGATGGCCGTATGGTCTCATTGCCCTCCATGTATGATTTGTATGCCTGCAGAGCCGTGCATGCAAATCATACATTCTCAGCCGCACAGAAAATGCAACATGTCGCGTTTCTGGGCACCGAGAATCAGCGCATGCGGACGTGAACGCGGCCATCCGCAGGGCACTGCATACACCGTGCGTCCCCATGTTAAACATGGGGTTGGACGATGCATGCGGTCTGCTCGCGTTCACCCACCGCACTACGCTGCGGCGGGAAACGCCAATGTGAAACCGCCCTTATTCAAGCTTCTATTCACACAATCACTTCTCTTCATTCTTCATCAGCATATATGAAAGTCCCTTTACACATCATTTCTCTTCACATACAAATGTGTAGCCCTGATCAGACTGTACCTTTCTCATGCAGTGAGGTGGGGGAGGAATGAGTCGGTGCTGTCTCTCTGTCACTGCTACATTGAGGTAATACAAAGAGTCATGTCTGTCCTGAGCTTCCGCAAGAACTGGTCTATACAGCTTGTCTGGTTTCAGTCTGACAAGAGACTCTGTAATACACCTTATTTTTGGTTGTCCCGGACACCAACCCCACTTTCCCAGAATTCCCTGGGGATGAGCTAACCACTCCCTGTCAGCTATTAACATTTTAACCCCTAGAGTTGCTGGATAATTCTAAATCAACAGTGCATCTTCTGTCAGACTTAACCACTTCCTCAATACATAAGAACTGTAAGTCCCCAAGTCCTTGTTCTTGAAAACCTCTTGAAAATCCATTTGCTAAGGCTCCTTTCACATAGGCGTTTTTCTGAAAATGCGGCAGATCCAGCAGATTTACCGCATCTGCCGCATCATCCGCCTAACGGCCACACTTGCATCACTGATCGGGCAAGCCCCATGCATTGTCCTCGCTACCTAACTCGGGGAGCCGGCTGTCAATAAGCATGACGTCAGATAAGTCGCCTCTCTGTCAATGCGACATTAGCGTAAGCTGCAAAATCGCCAGCAGGAGTGGTCTCAGGCTCCTATGTGTTGGTGGCGAACAGCGTTGGCCACAACAGGCCGGTAGGCGGCAACTACATGTGCATAAGTGTTAAATGTGTGACTGCAGAATTAATCCTGCCAGCACCTGCACTTGGCATTGCAAGGATTCTCTGTTCTGTAAGCTGGGAACGGAACGCAATTAAACACTATGCATGTTCCTGACAAAACAAGCCTAGTGGGCGCAGCCATGCTCTATGCAATTGTATTGAGCCAGGCCTTGCCCACCAATCAGGAGATTCGTCCACATTGGTCAGGAACATATATACCGCATAACTGCAGTCCATTCCCGGCTTAGAAACAGCGAATCCTCACAGCGCTCAGTGCAGGCATCGGGAGGATTGATAATTCTGCAGTAATATAGATATAGATACACAGACTCACTGCACAATTATCAGTTTAGACCAGACACTCCTTTTAAAGTTCATTTTTAAAAGATAGGAATGTTACTATGCATCATAAAATACCTTATATAAAAGACACAAATCCACAACTATAGCAGTATTTAACAGTCAGGGGACATGACAGATCACCACTAAAGTAGACATGCATAACGTACCTGTACCAGTCCTGCGAAGGAACCTGCTAGAAAAACGTGATAGATTCCTGGTGGATTTTTCCAGTCTTTACACTTTGTGCCAGTTATATAGAGTAATGCATTATTATATGATCCAAACATTAAAGAATTACTGACAGCCACACTGCCGACCGGAAAACCCATTCCTTTAAAGAATCCAAAAATCTATGACAATCAAAACAAGAAAAAAAATCAGAAACAAAAGATATTATTGATTTATTATAAAAACTTTTTTTTTTTTTTTACTTTCTTATAAAATACAGGTTCTTGGTTACAAATGGATTATCAAACCCTGGGTCTATCAAGGAATCTTCTTGCTATCAGTTTAACCTTTGGTTTTGTAAGTCGAAAAGGCAAGTTCATTAGCTCCCAATTAATAAATAATATGCAGATTATTGTGAGGTTGATAGTTATTGACAAATGATCCAAAGTTTTAATGTACAGTCATTGATATATTTTTCCTGTTGCATTAACACCAGAGCTCTATAAAGCAAAACACCTGCGCCTCTACACTAAGGAAGGGATGGGAGGAGGTAGAAGAAGCAGAAGACGGTATAGTGCACGCTAGTGATGAGCAAACCCTACCATGCACGGGGGCTAGGTACTCATTACAAGCATTTTGACGCTCAACTGGTTTAATGAGTTTAATGAAAGCCATTGGAAATAATGAAAGCCACTGAACAGCAGCTATATCTGAGGCTCAGGCCTAGGGGTCCCTGTTAAGTCCAGATCCCCGTATAGGGGTTTATGGGTGAAGGCCAGAGTAACCTTAAAATTTGAAAACAAAGTAGCTTGTGCCAAGCCTGTTTGTGGTAGCCTCCTTTAGAGCTATCAAGTAACCATAGACAGTTCTCCCATTACAGAAAGACATTTTTGAAAGCAAGTCATAAGAAGTCGAATTTGCAGTTTTCAAAAAGCCATGTAGGTGACACAGCCAGCAGGTGGGAGAAGGTGCTCTGGTCAGATTACACCAAAGTAGAACTTTTTAGGTTAAATGAAATGTGTTATCTGTGGCGGAAACCTAACACTGCATATCACCATGAAACCGCCATCCCCACTGTCACATATAGTGGTGGCAGCATCATGTGTGGGGAGGCTTTTCTTCAGCAGAGACAGGGAAGCTGGACAGAGTTGATGGGAAGAAGGATGGAGCTAAATACAAGATAATTATGGAGAAAAACGCATAAGAGGATGCAGAAAATATAGTCTTAGGGCATAGGTTAACTTTCCGGCAGGACAACAACCCTAAACATACTGCCAGAAATACAATGTATGGTTTAGATCAAAGCATACTCATGATTGTGAATTGCCCAGTCACAGTCCAGACCTAATTCTGATTGAGAGTCTGTGGTAAGACTTGAAAATTGCTGTTCACAGACGCTGTCTATCCAATCTCATTGAGCTAGAGCTAGTTTGCAAAGAAGAATGGGCAGAAATTTAAGCCACTAGTTGCATGAAGCTGGTAGAGGCGATACCAAAACACTTGCAGCAGAAACTGCAGCAAAAGGTGGTCCTACAAAGTGTTAACTCAGGATGATGAATATGGATGAACATCACAATTATCACTTTTATATTTTAAAAATATATATCCAGCTATATGAATTTTAATCTCACCATGTTTGGATTTTAAGTTCAAGTTGGAATAAAGACGTTCCACTCACAATCTCCTCCTCTGCTCCCCCCTTATATCTTCTTCCTACAACCGCATATAAGACTTCTCCCGTGCATCCGCTATATTCAGGAACTCTCTGCCCCAACACATCAGACTCTCACCCACCATGGAAACCTTCAAAAAAATCCTGAAGACCCACCTCTTCCGACAGGCCTACAACCTGCAGTGAGCCTCTGTCCACCAAGTCTGCCGCACGACCAACTATACCCTCTCTTCATGTATCATCACCCGTCCCCTCGTAGATTGTGAACCCTTGCGGACAGCGTCCTCTCTCTCCTCCTGTACCAGTGTGCCATATGTTGTCCATGTACCTTGTACTTGTCTTCATTTACCCTTTCCACATGTAAAGCACCATGGAATTAATGGTGCTATGATAATAAATAATACCAATAATATTAATAATAATAAAGAGTTGATATTGGGGCTGGATCTCACCTCTCTATTTGATCACAATTTTCAGTTTTATTTTCACAAATACTTGCTATTTGCTAACATAAAATCCTGATAAAGTACATGTGGGTGCACGGTGAAAAATGGTGAAAACGTCTAATGCACTCACTGTCTCTTTCTTGTAAGTCTTCAGTATGCAGTCTACAATTCCACGGTACCTCGACTGTGTCTGCAGACGCACCTGCAAGAAAGTAGTGGAGCTCACATCATGTCAGTCACAGCAAAATACATAGGAAAAGTGCAGTGAAGACTCTCCAAAAGACCACTTTTTTTTGTAACCAACCACTCCCTAAAGGGAAGTTATCATCAGAAAATGTCCTTGTGTGTAAATCAGGTTTTTGTGTGACATGTATTTTTTTTGTAATTGAAAATGTTGTTTAAAATAATATAGTAGTAATCTTGCAATTTTCACACTGGCCACCGGGGTGGTTTCAGACTCGTACATCCTGTCCTTACAAGAAGAGTTTTCAGCAGGCCCCTTATCAGCAGAGACAGGATTGCAATAACAGGTAACACCACTATACACATCTGATAACACTGAATCCACCAACCATAACAGAAGATGGCACAGATGATCCTGCGCCCTTTCCCTAATAATGACCTTTAAACATGCGGATTACATGCTTCAATACAAACGGTAGGATTAACTTTGGTTCATTGTGGTTAATGTACATGTGAATTTCCTAAAACAACAGGAAGTTGGAGCCTAAAAAACCCCAGTGGCCAATGTGGAAACAGCAAGATTACCATTTTTTTAATACAGATTGTCATCTGAAAAAAAACTGTGAAAAAGAAATAAATTTAACACAACATTTAAGTAAAAAAAAAAATAGGCAATTTTCTTTTGAAAGCTTCTCTTTAACTGGACCAGATTTATTGTGTACAACTGTTTATGATGCATGATGGCATATTCTTCAAAAAGACCCCCCTCCCCCCAAAAAAAACACACTTTTAAATGCAATTTTGGATAGCAGCCTCAAAGACTTCACTGTATTATCATTCTGCTCTATTCACTAGTAAGACATAAGTTATTCACCTTAACTGTGTCGATAGGATGCCCAACAACAAGCCCAAGAGCTCCTGAAAAATAGAACATTGATACAGGGGTCACAATTATCATAGTTTCCTTGTCTCAGGAGATACATGTGTGTGACTATCACATCACCAGGACAAAATATCATTAACAATGTAGGTTCTCATAAAAAAAAAATTAAAAGCAGAGATCTTAAAAACTTTTCATTATATAATAAACAAGCTTTATTTGCTGAAATTATAATATCTCCTAGGGTAGCGATGTCCCTAAAGGCTGTATACGGGTAGATCAATTGGATTTCTTATGAACCTAATGATCACCAGGTGTAGATATGGTGCCAATCACTCAATGAATGAGAACACTCGTTCACTGTGGATAGTTTCCAGCATAAAAATCATTATTCTTGGCAGGACATTACCGTGTAAATGGTCATTCTTCCCCATACAGTTATTATTTAGCCCACGTGAATTGGTCAGTAAACGAGTGACGATCCATTGTCTATAGTCGATCAACACTTAGTAACTAGCCGATATCAACCTGTCTATGTCACGTCAGGTAATTAAGGACAACTAACAAACGGTGCAACATGAAGGGAAAACCAGTGAAAACGTTCAACAGAAGGCCCTGGCGTTAGGGAGTGGGAAGAAGGGACAGCTTCTAACACTCACCTGAGTCTGATCTCTGCACTCCCTAACGTCCCTACACAGGTCCTTCACCCCCCCGTGCGCCATCACATGCCTAGGCCCTCACTGGCCCTGAACTAACCCTGACTGGTGTATAGGCCAGTGAGAACACTAGTCTCATTAGTGCAATAAGACGACTCGAGGAAGGTAAGACAAACGGGTGGGGAAAGACAAAACAAATAGTACTCTTCGGCTTATCCAGCAGACGACTTGACACCTGCAACTGAAAGAACACCTCAGCTTCTCCAGAGACAAACTCCTTCAAATTGGTCACATTGAGGATCTATAATATGCATGGAGTGAAGCCAGGAGTGGTTAAATATAGTGGAAGAGAATTATGATAAGATTCCGCAGCAGAAATTAATGCTATGAGTAATCTCAACCAGAAGAGAAAGGGTCCTTAACCATTTCAGCATTGAATGAAAGTAAATTCACTGCAATACAAGATAACAATCAAGCTCCACAAAGGACCTGTAACTAATCCTTAAGACTTCCTGAGTCCTGATCCTCCAGAGGTCACATCAGGACAAGACACACTTGCACTCATAACAGTCTAAATGGGCCTTTAGACAGCTGTCAGATGAAAGCCATATAGGGCCAAGGCACATTTAATTACTATCTTGGTTATTTATCAAACATGCATTATAGGAACCCTCCTTCCCCTTATTGATCAGTGCATACATGCTGCTAGTCACCCAATGATCCACCAATACCCTTATTTAGCAGGAGATCGTATAGTTTGACATTATAAAAATCATTGTTGTCAGCTGTACATCCCCCTGTGTAAATAGGGGTGTGTTGCTGACACCATGATGCTGTATGGGCAGTGAAGGATAATATTGACGATCTTCCCCAGAAAGATTTTGTCGGCCCTTGTTCATGGGCCAGGAAACGAACACCCCTCAACCTTTACATAGGTGATAATCACAAGTTATTGGATATAAAAATAAATAAGCCTTTTGATAGCTGTTGGGATACATCCTGCCTGATCATGCATGTGTATACAATTTAGATGTAATTTGTGGCAGATCCGGTAGATATCGCCACATCTGCCATATATAATGGCCGGCTTGCGGCACCGATCCGGCAAGCCCCATTCATTCTCTATTGGGCTTGCGGTCAGGTGCGGCAAGTGCGGTTTTGCCGGAAAATTAGCAGCCCAAGTACCGGATCGGCCGCGAATTACATCTACCGCAGATGTGAAAAGAGCCTTAGAAAACAGAATAGGCAGCTACCAGGGGACCTCTGGAGGCAGCTTTTCTAATAGAAACAAAAGATCAGGTTTTCCTAAATCCATTAGTAAATACCACACACCTGGCTGCCACATCATAGGTATATAGAATTTTACCACAAAGATCGGGTGATAATTACCATGTATATAGGTTGCCCATATTTCGTGGCCAGATTGAGGACTATATATCACAAAGGACAATCGCTATTAGTAATAGTTGAAGATGAGAAACATTGCGACTAGGAGTCCAAAATATATGCAAAAGTGAAAAACTTTAATATATAGTTACGGATCAGTACTTGGCTATACTCAAACCAAAAAGGACAGTGTGTACAGACCGAGGGGCTGAACAAGAGATCAACAATGGCACTTGATACTTGTGGGTACAGTTTTAGGGGTATACACATACCACAATATTCACAACACAATGCATATAGATTTACATATATGTGGTAGTAAACAACCAATGCGTCAGATATTCCAGTTCCATACAGTACACATGGATTCACATAATTGTGCTGATGACATATATATGTGCCAGAGAACATAACATAGTACAAGGATATAGCTGTCATAAACTCTGTAGATATCCAAGTCCCAGCACAATGTGGATAGGAGTGCTGATTACCACCACTTTTGAGCCTTTAACAACAAGGGCATAAGAACACACACTATATATTATATGTACTATATGATTATTGTATATATACAGGGGTTCTATATATTATATGAGTGGTGCAGAAGGATTGTACCATTTGGTCACTAAACCCTATCTGTAGTACCTATATGCCTACCACATAATCCATATTATGTGCCTGCATTGTGAACACTAGATCACTATTCCTAAATCTGCTTACCATATATGATATTTGAGGTACTAACCGATAATCTGATATCAAGATTCCCCTTTTCCAAAAGTCAAGTAGGAGATCTATTGCCAAATATATTGATCAGCCACAGTGATAATTACCTCCTAAATGGTGCCCAGTGTCGCCCAGCGTCCTTACAGTCTGAATGCCGTGTGCCCAATGCGCATTTCGGGCAATCCTTCATCAGGGTAATGTCACAGTCAGGGGGAGAGGTTTAAAAAGACCCATCGTCCAATCAACAACCATTATCCCGCATCCATAGCAACCCGCTATGGCTAGAGGCCGGATGTTGACACGGAGTCATCAGCCGGCGTTACGGGGGGCGGAGACTAGGATCACATGATCCACATCACTGCCGCCAATGGAGATGCCACACCGACAACGCTGGCCCCACAGCCTCACCGCTCACAGCGGAGGGACGCAGAAATGGCACAAACTATATGGGGGTGTACTAATTAATTGTACTCAAGACTCCCAGATGTTACACTACAGAATACTATACCATACCCTGCTGCCTGTTTGTACAAATAAGTCTAAAGGCCACGTTACACACACAGATATCTGTTCAGATATTGGTCACAGATCTCTGGTTGCAGTGAAATCATGGACACATTGCTCCATTTTGTGGCTGTGTACAATGGAACAATGTATCCATGATTTCACTGCAACCAGAGATCTGTGACCAATATATCTGTGTGTGTAACGTGGCCTTAACACATCTATATGGTGACATTTCAGCAAAAACAATTTAACAGGGTAGCATATATATCACATAAGCAGTATATCATATTACTTTATTTGCAGATACAATTTATGATTTATAATAGTGGTTATGCTGTCCACAGTCGGCTATATGTGGATATATATCTTCATCCAAATGATGTAATCCATTGGCAGGGTGTGGAAGCCTTTATATAGCACTATGCTTTGTCCATTATAGTTCATAAAATACATAGGAGATGCGGCTAAGTAAAAGAAAATCACACTGCATTAGCATTAAAAACATCAAGTGAGAACCCCAAGTAAAACATTCATAGAACCTGACAAAAATGGAACAAAGCTATTATTTTCATTTAACCCTTGTGGGAAAATGGTTTTCAATGTCCAGATCCAACAGGTCTCTGATTGACCAAGACGTCTGGTGATATTACCACCTCTGATCCCAATGTTTATACAATCGATTCCTATAACACACAAACATTTACTGTCACATGCGTGTTTCATTTTAAAGTGTTTGGGGATTGTCTTTAGAGACGTTTCGTCCACCTCCTCTTTGGCTGCCTCAATCCCCAGGACATGTTCTCTGACTCTCACCTTAAGCTGTCTCGTAGTCATGCCCACATATATTTTGGGGCATGGACATGTGGCATAATAAATTACCGCTGTTCTTTCGCAGTTGATTTTTTTCTAAATTTTGAAAGTCTTATGGCCAGTGGAGCCAGAGAACGAATGTGCCCTGTCGATATTGGGGCATGCAACACATCTACCACAAGGTGAACACCCCACTTTGGGTTTCAAATTGCTTAGAAAATTCCGACTCATACCCCCCTCATAGTGACTCTTTACTAAGGAATCTTTAAG
>JARQOC010000010.1:75515656-75633029 GCA_033576535.1 Allobates femoralis | reverse complement strand
TTCCCCCCTTTTATAAAAGTGATTATAGGAAAACCCCTTGAAATCTAGACCATAAATATTTCAAAGTAAAATTTTGCAACCCACACGTTTCACCAGCAAGTTCTCCGCTCATCAGGGGTAACAGTTTACAAAATATTATACTGGTTTTTTTGCAACCACACGCAGGTGGTTGGTACAGTAAATTTGGCCCTTATTTACTGTTTACTATCATGAAGTATCAGACGTTCACTGTTGGGTCGACCACCAAAGGGGCAAGATACGTCCTCTCATGGGCAGATACTTGAATAAAACCTCCCACAGATTTTTCAAAACTTGTTTTGTAGTGCCTCCACAGATGCAGTGATGCAATCCTGTATTCCTGGGGTGGTTTACTACCCGGAACTCTCACATGAATGAAAGGCGTCAGTGATATTGGATTACGTCCCTACTCAAGGGCAAGACCATTATGGATTATCATAGTAAGGTCCGGGAAATTCAAGTGTCACCAAGACTGGACCTGTGGTGTGCAGAAGGAGGAAGGTTTAAAAGGGTACTTGGCACCCTCATGGATTAGGAGGTGACACTTGAATCCAGGATCTTACTATGATAAATCCAGTAAGGATCTTGCCCTCTGAGTAGTGGACAGTAGATCCAATATCACTGACGCCTTTCATTCATTGTGAGATGTTCACGGGTAGTAACCACCTCTAGTGAATACAGGATTGCATCACTGCAGTCTGATGGAGGCACTACAAAACAAGTTTGGAATAAATCTGTTGGTGGTTTTATTCAAGCTATCTGCCTTTTGAGAGGGCGTATACATCTTGCCTCTTTGGTGGTTCGGACCAACAGATGAACGTCTGATACTTCAGTGATAATATAACAGTAAATAAGGACCAATATTTACTGTACCAACCACCTGCGTGTGGTTGCAAAAAAACATTATAATAATATGTAAACTGTGTACCCCTGATGAGCTGGCAGAACTGCTGGTGAAACGCTCGGGTTGCAAAATTGTACTTTGAAATATTATATGGTCTAGATTTCAAGGATTCTTCCTATAATCAGCTTTGATAAGGATACTAGGTTGACGATAACTGACCGTTGATGCTTGACCGAAATTTGACGCTAAGCTCAGACCACCATTTTCGTACCTAGTTATTAGGGAGATCCTTTGGGATCATGTAAATATTTTTATGCTGTGTAACTGTGTGAGGGAAGGGTCTGTGTTATGCACATGTCACAAAGGCCCCATTGGGTTTTTTTAACTATTTATTCAAAAAAAGATTATCTTAGAGTAGTCCTTGTAGTGGTTATAGTTTAATATAGAAATACAACATTTACCACAACATAGTGTAAAAATGGCAAGAAAGTCAGACAATTGCCCAGTAATGTTAGGGTACCGCCACACCTGGAGAAATCGCCGGTGAATCGCCCCGTGTAACGCAGCGATTTTGCTCCGAAAAATCGGCTGAGAGTGGTCGCCTGGTTTCTCAGCGCTGCTGTGAAACCAGGCAACCATGCTCAGGCAATGTATAAGCATCGCCCCGTGTAACATCGTGATCGGCAATGTTACAGGCGACGGGAGCCATAGATCGCTGCTGGGGTTTGTAGACACCCCAACAGTGATGTCGCCTGAAACATCGACACAGCGTCGTCGGAGATATTGCCGCGTGTAAACACGCGACGGCGATGCTGGCGGGGTGCCAAAAACGTGCGCGCTCCTGTGTGTCGCCGGCGATGTCTCCAGGTGTGACGGTACCCTTGCAAAAAAGTCCCAAAAACCTGAGCAGCAAACGCCAATGAAAAACATGACCAATATGCTTCGGAAAAGGTTAAAGGGACTGTCAGTTAAGATGCTAGTGCACCATGGCACGACTAATCATATAAATGCATCTTCTCACCTGTTTATTTGTGTCTATCTCCTCCCTTCTCTGGCTGTGTGAATCCATCGCTTTCAATCGAAGAGGGGAAGGTGGAGATAGGTGGAAACAAGCAGGTGGGATGGTTTATATAAATGATTAGCTGCACCATGATGCATGCACGCCTAGACTTGGTTTGTACAATGACCCGGCTCTGACAAAGTCGCTAAATTTTGGTGGTAATTGTTGCATGAGTTCCACTCAGTACATGACGTCAATACAAAGGAAACATGAATTCTTTTGGAATCATGGGGAAATCTTACTCAGGGCGACTATTAATTTATAATTCTTCACAGTGGAGGGGAGAGAAAGGTTTCCAGGTACACAGCTATGACACAGTTCTGAGCTGGAGTTGATTATAGGGTATTATTCAAGCTTCTAATCACACAATCACTTCTCTTCATGCTTCATCAACATATATGAAAGTCCCTTTACACATCATTTCTCTTCACATATGAATTCTTTTCGCACACTATCTAAACTTAAGCAGACTGTACCTTCCTCATGCAGTGAGGTGGGGAGAGGAGTCAGTGCTGTATTAACCTCACTTCTATCTTGGGGTAATAAAGCTGCCCTGACAGTTTCCCTGAACACAGCGTTCGCTTCTCTGCTCGGACTAATGTATTGAGATTGTCTGATTTCAATCCGACAGAACATTCTGTGACACATCAGCTAAATTTGGGAGTTGCCCCGGAAATTTTCCCTAAAGGGGGCTAAAATTTTTTTTTTAAATTTTTTTAAGAGTTGCCCTTTTTCCAAAAAAATTTTATTGTCTTATTAAATTTAATTAATAATAAAAAATGTTTTTAAAAAAAAATTTTTATTAATTATTAAAATTTAAAAATAAATTTTAATTATAATTTAAATTAATTTAATTTTTAATTAATTTAAATATAAAATTTTAATAAATTTTAATTGGGTTTTTATTTTTTTTTTTAAATTTTAAAATAAAATTTTAAAGGAATTTTTAATTTTGCCCTTTTTTCCCCCAGCCTTGGGAAAAAAGGTAAAAGGCATCGGGGCCCACTCGGGGGGTTTTGAGGATCTTAAAAATTTTTTTTTTAATGGGGTCTTTATTTTAATTTAAAAACCTTTTAACATGTTTTGTTGGGGTGGGAAAAGTTGTATTAAAAATTTTTGGCAAAAATAATTTAAAAGGGTCCGGGCCCCAAGTTTTTTTTTATTGTTTTAAACCCCAAGTGTTTAACAGTTTTAAAACCCCTAAGGGAGAAGGGTGGTTTTAAAGTGTTGGCAGGTTGGGGTGGGGAAAAGGGAGGGCATTTGGTGGGACAGTTTTTAGGGTAATACTGGTTTGAATTTTAATGTAAGACGGGTGGGTTTAAGAAAAATGTTTTTAAAGCACAGGGATTTTTTAACCCAAAAAGGGTTTTATGTAAAACAGTTTTGGGGAAGAAAAAAGTGTAAATTTTAGATGTGTAGAAAAGGGTGTTTTTTTTAAAACTGGGGTTAGAATTTTAAGTAAAGGGGCAAGAGATGGGGTAGGGTCAGGGGGGGTTTTTGGGGGTAGACGGGTGTTTGTAACATTGTATGTAAGGACAATGAAAAACATTTTTGTAGAAATGGAACAGTGTAGGGCCCCAAATGGTTTTAAACATGGAGTGACAGTTTTGGTTGTGAAAGGGTTTTTGGGGAAAACACTGAAAAGGGAAATTACAAAATCTTTTTTAAGGGTTGACACGCGAAAATATAGGGTGTGCACACAAAAACCCCTAAACGGGAAAAAATCCTTTTTTTTCCCAGCCCGGGACCCATAGACCCCCATGCTATGGTGTCGATCCCCCTTGATTTTTTTCTGCCTTTTTTTTTTCCCCAAAACCCAAAATCAGAGAATCCCCCGTTTTTTGGGCCGGGAAAAAACAGGCAGAAACAAACCCGGGGATTAAGGGGGAAAATTGGGGGCCATTTAGGGGCCAAACCCGCACCTTGGGGAACAGGGGCGGAAAAAACGGACCCTTTTTCTGTTTTTTTTCCCAAAAGAACGGGCCCCAAAAAAAAGGGGTTTTTGAAGCCACCTTACACGGGACTACACTGAAAAAATTCTGTTTTGATTCCCCCGAGTTTTTTAGACTTTTTATAGTTAAAAGAGCAGGCGTTGAAATTCCCCCCAAAAAAAAATTTTGTTTTGGGAAATTTGCATTCTGAAAAGCCTCTATCTGATATTTGTATAAATCTGTAAGATCTCCTAGGTGTATATTCATCCTGTTTTGAGCTTTGTAATGTAAACACAGACAAATGACCTCATCCTATCTGGCTAGGGAAACCGGATGGCAACCTGTGGTAACTAGCAGCCTCTTCATGTACACACTGCAGTTTCAGACTTTGCAGTAGGGTAAAGGCACACTGGCGTGAGACTCGCGCAAGAGCAATGCGTGAAAAAAAGCATTGCACTCGGGCCAGTGTTGCCCTATCAGGCAGGGCACACTGGTGCGAGTCCCACGCACCTAACCCGCACTGCGAGTCAGAAGTGAGTGCAATCGCAGCATGCTGCGATTGCACGCGATTCTGACGCGCGTGAGGACAATGCAAGTGTATGGGGGCGAGAAAATCTCGCCCCCATACAGCACACTGTGCGTGTGTGCAGCCAAAATCGCTTTAAACTCGCCGGCTGTCAAAGCCGGCAAGTTTAAATTTCCCGCTGTGCTGTACAGTAAGCTATCATCTTGTACCACTGTGACAGCAGCGGTACAAGATGTTTAGCTAAGACAATGATGATTGTAGTAAAATAATGTAGTCTGGGGTTATTTTACTGATTAACCCCATCAGCATCCTCTGGCCTGCATGTGTGCGCAGAGGATGCTGAGAGGCTCTAAACCCAGTGCTGAAGGGGTTAATATGCAGCTGGTGTAGTGACATCATGTATGTGGAGAGTGTCCTCACTCTCTGCAGACATGGTGTCATTACACCATGTGTGTGAAGGGGTTAATTTTTATGTATAATGGGTTTAAAGAACTGTCGGGAAAGCCGGCTTATGTTACTGTCTATGGGGAGCTGTCCCTCTCATGGTGCTGAAGCCACAGCTCCCAATAGACAGTAACATAAGCCGGCTTTCCCGACAGTTCTTTAAACCCATTATACATAAAAATTAACCCCTTCACACACATGGTGTAATGACACCATGTCTGCAGAGAGTGAGGACACTCTCCACATACATGGTGCCACTACACCAGCTGCATATTAACCCCTGCAGCACTGGGTTTAGAGCCTCTCAGCATCCTCTGCGCACACATGCGGTCCAGAGGATGCTGATGGGGTTAATCAGTAAAATAAGATGATAGCTTACTGTACCAGCAAAGAGGGAAATTTAAACTTGCCGGCTTTGACAGCCAGCGAGTTTCTATTCCCGACAAATGCTGTCTGCGGTCCTTCAGGACCAAGGACAGCATCACAATCACGCAGCACACACGCACTCACACCTCACAATCACAGCACACTAACATACATACAGCCAGCCACACTCACCACACGCACCATGCACACCCACAAACACGCACAGCACTCGCATCACTGTCATGCATCAAAAACGCGGCGTTTTTGATGCATGATAGTGTGCCTCCACCCTTAAAGGTCCAAAAATTAACCTTTTTGGGATCAAACTGCTGGTGTTTATATACATGCAGTGCAAACTGAGGCTTCTTACTATGGGGAGTGTAAAATGATCAAGTGCTTGCTTTTTTAGAAGCCATCAATGAACTGTTCCCTGTTTAAAAAGACAAAACAAAGGTAGAAGTGGATATGAAGAAGTAATGATATCTCAACTAGCAGGGAATATTTTACAAGTTTTTAGAGATCAGCAAAAGGTTTGGTGCTTACAAAATGATTACACAATTACAAAGGCTTTTTATTAAGCCATCAAATAATTATCCCTTTTTTGTTAAGGGAACAGGAATATTCGGCTGCACTGGCGGCAGTAGATTGATGTAGAAGAACGAAAATGGACAGGCAGGTAGACGGTACTGTATGTTTGATTTTATCATCAACATCAGCTTTAAGTGAATGAAAGTCGGCACTAATCCATGCCTGATTCATTCTGAGAAATATGGCAAATCAACAATGAAGTCACTCGACAAGGTCTTTAAATTGAGGAACATTTCACTTGTGATGAAGACACGGCTCGTTCATAGTCTGGCCTATTCTGTAGTAACATTTGGAAGTGACACCTGGACAATAAATGAACGAGACAGAAAAAGAATCAGTGTCTTCGAAATGTGGAGCTCCAGCTCCAGTAGGATGATATCAATACCATGGGTGGCAAGAAGAACAAACATCTAAGAAAATGGCAGAAAAGATCCTGGTGGACCTATTTAAGCTTAGAGAAGACCCTGGTGGACCTATTTAAGCTTAGAGAAGACCCTGGTGGACCTATTTAAGCTTAGAGAAGACCCTGGTGGACCTATTTAGGCTTAAAGAAGACCCTGGTGGACCTATTTAGGCTTAGAAAGGACCCTGGTGGACCTATTTAGGCTTAGAAAAGACCCTGGTGGACCTATCTAGGGGCTTGGAGAAGACCCTGGTGGACCTATATAGACTGCACAAGATCGATCATCCTAAAGAGCGTTCATTCACCAAGTCGACATGGCTCGACTTGGGCCATCAGCTGAAGGCTGATAATATTAGGTTTTTCACACTGGTGGCGAATGACCTGATCTGCTTCAGTGTGACAAAGCCATTGGTTGTGCTGAATCTTCTCTCTATCTGTACACTGAAGGCTGGTCATGACACTACGCCCATAGCAAACTATGACATTTTCTTCTATTGATCCCCTCTGTTGAGCCAGAAGTCAATGGAATTAGAGCTCCGGGTACCTGCTGCAGAAAAGACACAATGCAAGTACGACTGAACCTGACTGTTCACATGGTGCAACTTTGTTTGCTGAGGTCCCTTTCACATCACGTTTTTTTCCTGTCCGTGGGGATCCTGTTTTCTACAGGACCAAACGGATAGGAACGGACAGGTCCGGATGTGAACTCCGTATGCCATTTCTGTGTCCGAATCCGTGATTTTGAGGGATCCGGACACAGAAAGGGCTGGAGGAGCTGAGCCTGCAAAGCACAGGCAAGCGGGGCTGTACTTTCACTATGTATCTACATACATTGCGAATGTGAAATAAAATAAAGCAATGGTTAAAAATAAAAAAAATTGCTCACCTCTCTGCTGAGTGTCCCGCAACCTTAATCAGCTGACTGAGAAGGGGGCGGCAACCCGATCAGTTGATGTGTCACATGACCGCATCAGCTGAGCGGTTTAAATGGCCTGCTGATCAGTTTTGGGGGGCGATTTAAACCGCTCAGCTGATGCGGTCATGTGACACACCAGCTGATCGGGTTGCCCGCCTGGTCAACTGATTAAGGTCCGGCAGCCATCAGACATGGACATCTCGCATCGCAGTACGCTGGACGGAGAGGTGAGCATTTTTTATTTTTAACACATTGCTTTCTTTAATGGAGCCTGAGTGCATCCGATTCTTTCACAGAAATCAGTACAGTCCACTGGGTTGGCATGTGAACTTGGACACGGGGGAGTACAATTTCAATGTACGGTAACTGGATGACAGAACATGTTTTTTGGGCACAGAAAGGGAAATCTGATGATGTAATGGAGGTAGGGGAGGAAGTGTATAGAAACAGTAGGGAGAGGATTATGATGGGGCTGATAAGGCTGTGTGCACACAGTGCATAATTAATGTATTTTGTTACAAATCTGAATGCCAATACTTATGCCAGCAAAGTCAATGACAATTCTGAAGTCTTGTGCACATGCTGCTTATTTTTTTTCTTGTAGATTTGGTTGCAGGAAATACGGTAATCTGCAGCGTCAATTCTTGGTGCAATTCTGTCTGCGTTTTTCAGCCCTTCCAGCCATTGACTTATGAAAAACACAGGCAAAAAACAGCAGCAAAAACATGGCAAAAACGCACTGCATTTTGGTGAGGTTTTCTGCCAGAAGATGCAGATTTGGCACAGAAAATTTCTGCACTAAATACTCAGCATGTGCACATGCAGGCCTGGCTCCAGGTTTTTGTGACCCCCAGGTAAAAAGAGTCCCAGTGGGCTCCTTTAACACAACACCACAATTTATCACGCACTAATACGGCATAGTAATGTAGGTATAGTACAATGCCTAATCCTTCATAAATATCACCTTCCTTCTCAAGGGCCAAGCCAGCACCCCCAACCTTTATATATACTAAATATTACTCCACCCCCAAAGCCAGCCTACCCCCTCCATTAAATATATCACCTCCCGCCCAGGGCCCAGCCTATTAGGTAGGCCTCTTTCACACATTCGTGCCTCTGGCCGGAGGCACTGACATACGGGGACACACGATTTCCTATGGACTCATGCACACGTCCGTGTTTCCGCACGGACCGTGTCTCCGTGTGGAGCACATGTGTGCTCCACACGGCACCTTGTCCGTTTTCCTGCAGAGCCACGGCCCGCTTTTTTTGTCAAAACGTCCTAAACACGGATGTTCACACTGTGACATCCATGTGCACGGACCACGGACAAAACCAAAAAGCCTGAAAATAAAGAATTTTATACTCACCTCGCTCCAGCGGTGTCTGCTCCTCTCACTTCCGGTGCCTCTCATTAGGGCTCATGAAAGTTCACTTCACTGAGCCCAAGAGTGGACCGGAAGAGAGAGGAGCAGCGGCGCTGGAGGGAGGTAAGTATGCGGGTGACAGGCTGTCCGTGTGCTATCCACGGCCCCACGGATAGCACACGGACTGCACACATTGTGTCACACGTCCGCGACACATGTGTGCACGCCCCACCCCCAAACGGCCTTGTTACACACATCCGTGGTGACATGGATGTGTGAAAGAGGCCGTACACATAGCTCTGTTAAAGACACTATATACACATCAGGTGACCGTCTGTGACATCACGAGAGGTCCTTGCAGCCACCAGAAGATCAGGAGACTGTCGTATGGAGTCGGCGGAAGGTAAAGTATCCTCTGGGAGGATTTTTTTTTTTAACATATCGGAGGGGAGAGGACAGGGGGGAGGATGGGGGGGGGGAGGAGAGGGAGAGCAGAGATAGAGGAGGGACAGACAGGGAGTGACAGAGACAAATAGAGAAGAAGCAGGGACAGGCAGGGAGAACAGGATCCACACAGATCCTGCATAGACTCGGATCGGATGGCTATTTGACATCCGAGTGCAGGGATCCGTGTGGATCTGTGGCTGTCCGTGGGGATCCTGCTGAGACTCTGATCCCCACGGACAGCCACAAATCGTGATGTGAAACCACCCTGACATTTCACTAGCGATTATTGAACGTTGTTCTAGCGATCTATGTCAAGTCGGATCGTTGAGCAGATCGTTCAACCATTGAAGTGTGAGACGGGGCCTTTACACACATTATAGATTACCATATCTTGCAGTTTCTGATCCATAGCCAGCAGGAGAGGAGCCACTGGGAGCTGCACATAGCCTAATGGCCGGTTTACACGTCCAACATCGTTCCGATATTGTATACAACGGCACGGGAGCGCGCACATTTTTGGCAGAAATCCAAGATCGCATAGGAGCTGTCACACATAGAGATATCGGCAGGCAACACAACTGCGATGTATACGCCCATTGTACGAGCGAACCAGGGACGACCATTTAACATGGGAGTGAATAGGGGAAGTTGTACTCCAAATCGTTGTTGGGCTGTCACACAGCACGATCCTGCCAGTTGTCCATTCAATATCGGGCAGTTGGAGAGCCTGCTTAATTCTCCCCGATATCGTTTTGGCATCGTTCTTGCATCGAATTGCACATTTACACCACACAACGCTGAACGATATCGGCGCCAACACACGGACCACGTGACTTTTTATCGTTGTTGGACGACAATATCAGGACGTGTAAAGCGGCCATAACACTTGAGCATCTGCAGGACTTTTGAATGTAGGTCACATGACAGTCAGGAAGGTCCTTCAGCTGCACAGCTCCAAATGCTTTCTCTCCTGCTGTGTACTGATCACCTAGATCAGTGCAGAGCGGGAGAGAGGGACACTATCTGTGAGCAGGGCTCCTCACTGCTTCCGCTCTCAGACAGCGTGTGGGCCCTCTCACTTTTTCAGGGCCCGGCACCTGCCGGGTATACTGGGTGCTGGCATGAGGCCTGCGCACATACCCTAAGAAGGCAGTGAGCTGCAAATACCAGGAAATTATACTTGAAGTTGTTTTTTTGCAGAACAATGTGCTGCCAAGAACGATGATCTTTTGTGCAAACCATTTCACCCAACGAACAAGCATTTGCTTCTGTGTCGGATGGTTGGCAGTCGGTTTAGACTCCTATGAAGGCTCATTTGCGATATTTGTGCAGTGTTAATGCACCTTAAGTGGGCAGCATAAGAAATGAACATTTTACAATGACTTCGTCGCTAAGTCTCTTTTCCCAGTAACAGCTTGGAGAGAAATAAATTTCATGTGACTTGTTCAAACACATTTCCCTTTGTTCCTAGAGCAGAGTGGCATTTAAAAATGTTCTATATAAATAGACTTATCCTGTTTAACCCCTCAGTTACTATTTATAAGTTTGACAAATTGAAAACTACATCTTCCTGTTATTGATAAGCTGTTGATTTGTAGAAGATTACTATACATAACTAAAATGTATTTACCTGAAATGTCATTTTCCTGGAGAGTAATTAGCACAATATATTAAGATGTTTATCCCTAAAGGCCCCGTTACACACAGCGATATTGTTAACAATATCGCCGCAACGTCAAGGTTTTGTGACGTTGCGGCGACCTCGCCAACGATATCGCTGTGTGTGACACACACCAGCAATCGGCCCCCCACTGGGAGATCGCTGATCGGTAACGAATGGTCTGGATCATTTTTCGATCAGCGTTCACCGCTGACCAGGCTGCATCGCTGTGTGTGACAGGGCAACAACCAGCGATCCCCAGTCTGCGCCGAGACCTGAATGATCCCAACGACCGTCAGGTGTCGGGCGCATCGCTGGGTGATCGCTGGTAAGTCTGCCTGTGTGACATCTCACCAGCGATCACCCAGCGATGTATGTAGATACATTGCAAAGTGAAAGTACAACCCACTTGCCTGCGGTTTGCAGGCTCGGCTCCTCTAGTTCTTTTGTGTCCGAATAGCAGAGGCAATGTGCGCACCGGAGAATAGTGGTGCCGATATTTGCTGCATGAAATCTGTACCTGCAAACACATGGCTGTGCCAATGGTGCGTTTGTATCTGCTACAGATATGGTGTTTTTGCCATTCACTTTTCGATGACACAGCATTTTGTGGTCAAATTTGCATGAAGAATTGACGTACAGATTTTTTCGCAACAAAATATGCAGATTATCTGCAGTGAAAAAAATGCGTAATTGGGCCAGGACTAATAAGATCCATAGACTTTGCTTATAAAATACGCTGCTGCATATTTAGTGCAGATCGGCTGCGCCTAAGCAGCAAATCCACAGTCAAATCCGCATTAGATATGCATCGTGCACACATAGCCTTAGGGTATGTGCCCACTGACGTTTTTTGGGCTGTTTTTTAGCGTTTTCCGTCGGCGTTTTCGCCGAGTTTTATGTTAATTTATGTTAATCCTAACCAGCGTTGGATTAACATGCTAGTCAATGGCTTTTAGAAACGCTGTGCACATTACAATGTTTTTTTTTGTCTCCTTTCCACTTTCTTCACCGGTTTTCCACCGGTTTTCAAAGATAGAGCAAGTGACTTCTTTTGGTCGTTTTTCCAGCGGTTCCAGCTTACAAGTGCACAAAAAACCGTCTTAAAAACACTAAGAAAAACCGCCAGAAAACGCCGATAAAACGCTGTATAAACGCTCAAAAACCGCTCAAAAAACACTAAAAAAAACGAGGGACACTGCTGAGGTCAGAAAAACTCAGTTTCTGCAATTCTCACGGTTTTCTGACGGTCTGCAAAGATGCAGAACGTCCAGTGGGCACATACCCTTAGGCTACATTCACATGGTGCACTGTTGCACTATTTTTGCTGCACTCCTTACAGATCTGCTATTAGGGTATGGCACACATCGAGTGAAAAAACTGTCCGATTCACTGATACACTATTAATCACACACTGCACACTATTAATACTGTACATTATATACACTATTAATCACATACTGCACACTATATATTATTACTATACACTATGAACACTATTAATCACATACTGCACACTATATATTACATACTGTACACTATGTACACTGTTAGGGTGCTTTCACACTGGCGGTTTTGCTCGGATCCGGACAAAAAAATGCATCTGCCGCAAGTGCCGCCTGACGGCGGCAATTGCGGCACACTTGCGGCAAGCCCCATGCATTGTCTATGGGACTTGCGGTAAGTGTGCCGCAGACGTGGCAAGTGCGGTTTCAACAGTTGCAGCAGATGCGGCTGCGAAAAAAACCGCCGCTGACCACGTTTTTTTTTTTTGCAGCCGCAACTGCACTTGCACATCTGCCGCACACTTACCGCACACTTACCGCAAGCCCCATGGACAATGCATGGGGCTTGCCGCAACTGTACCCAAGTGTCGCCTTGTGGAAGAAGCACTTACGGCAGATGTGTTTTTTATGTCCGGATCCGGGTAAAACCGCCAGTGTGAAAGCACCCTAAATCACATACTGTACACTATATATTACATACTGTAACATTTATAATACACTTATTAATCACATACTCCCACACTATATATATTACATACTGTACATTATATACCCTATTAATCACATACTGCACACTATATATTACATACTGTACATTATATACACTATTAATCACATACTGCACAGTCTATACACCACACTGTATATGACATCCTGTACATTGTATACATATACGGTATATACCTACTTATGCTGCAGTAGAGGTCTTCACACCTGCCCCATCCCAGGACAGCAGACACCAGGGCTGAGGTAGGAGGAGATGACAAGGCAGGAGGACCCGGCAGACTCTGGAGCTCTCCACCTCCTCCATCTCTCATCCCGACTGCCTGTGGTGATGTGAGGAGGGCAGCCATTGTTCCTGTACAGGCAGTGCAGTCATGGAGGGGCCTGTGTTATGGAGCACTGGCAGTGACTCCTGTGGATGGTGGGAGCCGGGAAATGGATCCTCCCCACCCCAGCAGCCCCTTATTTCAGAGCCAGTAGTGTCACTCTATTTGTGATGCTGCCACCTACTGACCACAATAATTATGACATCTCATAAACCGAGGAGACCGTTAGTGACCTTGTGTCTGTTGAAAGAAACCTGTCCACCCACCTGCAGCCTAGGGGCCCCAAAAGTCCTTTTGGCCCATAGAAAAAGACCTAATACTATTAAAGATTTGCACTAATTGGGGGCCCCGTTGGAGCCTTTGCATCGGGGCCCCTGGGCCAGAAGTTACGCCACTGCCCCTAGTGCTTTCCAAACTGAATATTTGTAAGGCCTTGTGTACACGCTGAGTATTTGGTGAATTTTTACCTCAGTATTTGTAAGGCCTCGTGCACAGCTGAATATTTGGTGACTTATTGCCTCTCATATTTTGTATGGCCTCGATGTACACACTGAGTATTTGGTGTTTTTTTTTAACCTCAGTATATGCTTAGACATCGTGCACATGATGAGTAATTTGGGGAGTTTTTTACCTCAGTATATTGTAAGGCGTCGTGCACACGCTGAGTATTTGGCGAGTATTGTTTACCTCAGTATTTGTAAAGCCTTGTGCACACGCTGAGTATTTAGTGAGTTTTTATCTCAGTATTTGTAAGGCCTCGTGCACACGCTGTTTTTGGTGAGTTTTACCTCAGTATCTGTAAGGCCTTGTGCACACAATCAGTATTTTGTGAGGTTTTACCTCAGTATCTGTAAGGCCTCGTGCACACACCGAGTATTTGGTGAGTTTTTACCTGAGTATCTGTAAGGCCTCGTGCAAATGCTGAGTATTTGGTGAGTTTTTACCTCAGTATCTGTAAGGCTTCGTGCACACGCTGAGCATTTGGTGACTATTTTACCTCAGTATTTGTAAGGCCTCGTGCACACGCTGAGTATTTGGTAACTTACTGCCTCTATATTTGTAAGGCCTCGTGTACACACTGAGTATGTGGTGTTTTTTTTACCTCAGTATCTGTATAAGGCCTTCGTGCACACCTGAGTATTTGGGAGTTTTTACCTCAGTATTTGGTAAAGCCTGTGCACACGCTGAGCATTTGGTGAGTTTTACCTCAGTATTTGTAAGGCCTCATGCCACACGCTGAAGGCCACTTTACACACACCAACTTATCTGTCCAACTTCTGAACAGATCTCTGGTTGCAGTGAAATCATGGACACATTGCTCCATTTTGTGGCTGTGTACAAATGGAACTATGTGTCCATGATTTTACTGCAACCAGTAAGTTGTTCAGAAGTTGGACAGATAAGTTGGTGTGTGTAAAGTGGCCTTGAGTATTTGGTGAGTTTCTTCCTCAGTATTTGTAAGGCCTCGTGCATACGATCAGTATTTGGTGAGGTTTTACCTCAGTATTTGTAAGGCTTGGTGCACACACTGAGTACTTGGTGAGTTTTTTACTCAGTATAGGTAAAGCCTCATGCACACGCTGAGTATTTGGTGAGGATTTTTACCTCAGTATCTGTAAGGCCTCGTGCACACGCTGAGTTTGATTTGGCTGGAGTGTTTTTTTACCTCAGTATCTGTAAGGCCTCGTGCACACGTGAGTATTTGTGTGAAATTGTTTACCTCAGTATTGTAAAGCCTTTGTGCACACACTATTTGGTGAGTTTTTACCTCAGTCTGATAAGGCCTCGTGCACACACTGAGTATTTGGGAGTTTTTGGTACCTTTACACGCCGCTACAGAAGGTTGGAAACAACCGGGTGTCGGAGACAAATGTATCTTGCACCGTCAAAACAACCCGAGGTAGCGGCGTGTAAATCAGGTTGTTGCCACCCGTCACTGTCGACACCTGTTTCAGAGCAGTGCTCAAAAACAGATTGGTTTCAACCCGATGGTAGCGGCTGTCTAAATGAGGCACAGGAAGGTTTTTCCGACACCTAGTTAACTCCCTGGGGCGTGACACAGCCTCCGGGAAACCGCCCCCCCTTCAGCAATCATTGGTGGAAGCTCCTGCGTTACGATTGGTTGTCGCTGCATAGGGCGGCATATTTAAGGAGCTGACCAGTCACACTACACAATTGCAATAGCATCATGTATTAGCCAGCCTTCCTGCGCTGGCTGGCCAATCATGATGCTATTGCATTGTCCAATCATCGTACGAGCGTCTCGTAATCCACAACTCTGGCATGCCTATGTGTTGTCCCTGCTGCCCTGGTCCTCCCATATTACCTTCTGTAGCGGCGTGTAAATGAGGGACGGTGCTCTACAGAAGGTAACTTGTGGCACCTGGCGGTGCCTCCAGAGATAGATTAAACCTTCTGTAGAGCACTTTGTAGCGACGTGTAAAGGCGGTATTGGGTACCGTTTGCAACCGTTGGAACGTGCTCGTGCACGTGAGACACCGGTTGTTTCCAACCTTCTGTAGCGGCGTGTAAGGGTACCATAAGGGTACCTTTACACACGGCTACATTTGTAGCTTGTCACAGGTAACTTACTGGTTGCAGTGAAATCATGGATACATGATTCCATTATACACAGCAACAAGATAGAACCATGTATCCATGATTTCACTGCAACCAGTAAGTTACCTGGTGACAAGCTACAATGTAGCCGTGTGTAAAGGTACCTAAGGGTGCCTTCACACTGTGGCGTGATCCGGTCCGGGGCTGTCCGGGATGACCCTGACAGCCGCGGACTGGATCAGCACACAAGACTGGAGGGCTAATATGCCCTCCAGTCCGTGTGTGCAGTCACACGCAGCTGCAGCCGCTGACAGGTCAGGACCACAGCGCCGCGGTCCTGGCTTACAGCAGCGGGAACTGCGTGTGGCTGCACACCGGACCGGAGGGCATATTAGCCCTCCAGTCCTGTGTGCTGATCCAGTCCGCGGCTGTCCGGGTCATTCCGGACAGCCCCGCACCAGATCACGCTGCAGTGTGAAGGCATCCTTAGGCCTCGTGCACACGCTGAGTATTTGGTGAGTTTTTACCTCTTTATCTGTAAGGCCTCGTGCACATACTGAGTATATGGTGAGTTTTTTCTCTGAGTATCTGTAAGTCCTCATGCACAAAATGAGTATTTGGTGAGTTTTTAACCCAGTATTTGTAAGGCTTTGAGCACACGCTGAGTATTTGGTGAGTGTTTACCTCAGTATCTGTAAGTCCTCATGCACACACTGAGTATTTGGTGAGTTTCTAACCCAGTATTTGTAAGGCCTCATGCACACGATGAGTATTTGGTGAGTTTTTACCTCAGTATTGTAAGGCCTCATGCACACATGAGTATTGGTGAGTTATCTCTCAGTATCTATAAGGCCTCATGCACATGCTGAGTATATGGTGAGTTTTTACCTCAGTATCTGTAAGGCCTCGTGCACACGCTGACTTTTTTGTATTTTTTACCTCAGAATTTGTAAGGTCTCGTGCACACGATGAGTATTTGGTGAGTTTTTGTGGCGCTCCTGCGACCAGGGTGGCCACATAGGGAACTGCAGCCAGGCAGAAGGTAGATATTTGTGTGCAACAAACACCCTCACAGCATACACACCCACGGAGTACAACGAACAACCCGGAGCCCGGGACTCTAGGTGGGAAAGGGGTGGTAGGGTTTAGAGGAAAGTGGGTGGGAAGGTAGGTCAGGTGGTAGACCAGTACAAAAAGGAAACAATGGGAGGAGTTAGCCTGTAGGCCAGACTGAGCCAAGCAGCCAAGACAAGAACAGACAGAGTGACAGAAAGTGACACTTCCCGGAGGGATAGGGCTCCCTGGAGACGCAGAATCCAAAGAGAACAGATCCATGGAGAGAAAGCTCATCCATAGCCTGTAGCCCACGGAGGAGTGAGGACAGAAACCGGACCGGTACCACCGGGTCCGAGGAGTACGGCAGCGTTGACTGGCTGCAGAAGGGAAAGGTTTCCCTGGAAGTACTGGATAGCCACACGGGTAGGAAAGAGCGGTGATCTCTTCCAAGATATAGACACCTAAGCTAGGCTAAAACCAAAGTGTGGGCTCTGAGGGGGACTGCGGCTACACGCCAGCTCCCCAGACAAACCGGCGGGGAACACGGATTCCAGATCGGTGTTCCTACCACAAGGGTTGGAGGCTCAGCAACACTTTAGTGGACCCAGACTTACTGCCCATACATGTAGGGAGAAGTCACACTAAGGGACCGAGTTGCCGTCATACAACCCACACGGAAGAACAGGGAGAGAACAAGCTGGAAAGGTTACAGAAGGAGTGAGGGGGCTCAGAGCAACAGCCTGGCTGCAGGGGGTTCAAAGTGTCCGGAGTTATCTGTGTTCAGAACTGAACCGTGTTGTAAACTGTTTGACTTGGAAGAACTTGCAAGTAAACCCGGTGAACCCTGCTTCAGTCTCCCGTGTATGATTCCAGGTATACAGAACTGTATTTTACCTATACACCCTGTCAGGAGCTGCCACGATCCGCGGTGGGCTCATCCACCTTGCTGCAGCATCCATCTATCCTCCTGACAGAAGCACACTGTAGCGGTGTTCCCCTTACTGACCACAACCCGTGGGTGGCGTCACGACAAACAAACTCCCCTGTAAATATTTCCTTTTACTTGTGAGAACTTGGGACACGGTCCGGACCAAGACCGCCGTGATATCCCCAGCAGTTCCACGGTCCGGTACCGAGTACCCCGTCCCAGTGGGCTCCACATTTTTACCGCAGTATCTGTAAGGCCGGTTTCAGAGCACGGTGTAATTAGGTGATTCACCCAGAGGTGTATGGGAACTCGGAACCCAGGCATGGAGTCGAGAGGGATGTCACTGTGGCCTGCCCGAACCCGTATCCCTGGTGGTCAACTGAAAATTGTGGGACATGTAGAAAGGGGAATAAAAGAAAAAGAAAAGTTTGTCGTGACGCCACTGTAGTTTCTGGTGATGGCACCAGCGCTGTCAGGGGCCTCCGGGATGATGATCGGGCAGTTGGGTGGTATAGCTCCCCACAGGCGGAGCAGGGTCTCCGGGGCTGTGGCGAGGTGACAGGGATGGTCACTGGGAGTTGGCTATGCTGCCGGGCAGCTGTGGCAGTCTCTGTAGTGGACAAGGTCAGGGACTGAGGAATCGACACACACAACTTAAGTTGTTTCTGTACCTTTACTGGTGGAATTGCAGGTAATGTCCAGGGTACTCTCCGGTGGTCGGGAAACACTTCTGGATCTCCACAGTGAGTGAGTTTAAGGCCTCCTTGTCACTTTTTCCTTGTTGAAGCCCCTGCCCCGTATAAAACTTGGCCTGGCCTCCTCTGCTCTTCTGTCACCTTGTGAGTTGTAGTGGAAAACCTTCGTGTGGACTACCACTATACCCTCTTCTGCGCTCCTGGCTCCCTTCTTGGTTGCTACACAGATGCCCGGGAGACTGGAGTCTCCACAGTGAAGCAGTATCTCTGCTGGGCTAATTGCTCTCCTGCAGACTCGGACTCCGGTGTTCGGATGGCTTTCTGGGGTGAACTGGTATGGCTCCTCTGCTCCCAGTCTGCTGTTTCTCTGTGACTTTACGCCTTGCCTTCAACCTCACTCTTAGGTCTCTGAACCGGCTACGCTGCTAACTGTTCGGTTGTCAACTGGCTCGGGCCTAGCGTGGCTACGACACACCAGGACGTCTTCACAGTTCTCCTATCGACTGCGCACTCCGACTGACTCCACCCCCAGCACCAGTATTTATAGGAGATCTTGCTTAAAGGCAGCAAGTGGAGCTCCCCCTACTGTTCTGGGGTGGAAGGTGTTGGGTGTATGTAGGTTACCCACTGTGGAAATCCATCCATGTTTTAGGTAGGTCTGTGGTTACCTGTACTGGCAGAGCACCACACAGGTCCAGGGCTGTCGGTGTGAACCGGACAGTCCCGGAATCAATTTTGCACTAATGCAAGCCTATGGTGCCGGACAGGGCCAGATGGCAGCTATTTGCCATCCGGTTTTGCCCCTGTCCGGCAGCATCAGGCTGCATTTGGTTTTTGTCCCGGACATGGGGCAAAAATCTGCACAAATCGGATCCTCCCGGATCCGGCCCCCCTAACATGGGAGTCTATGGTGCCGAATCCGACTAAAAATCGCATCTGGTTTCCGGATGTCTAGTGCTGAAGCACATTTTCAGCACCTGGAGCTGTACCCTGCTCCCGCAAGCTGCGATCCTGACATTTCAGCAGGAACAGCTCCTGAACCCTGCGATCTGCCGATTCCAGCAGAAAACAGACCAGAGGGTATATTTGCCTTTTTTTTTGTCATGGGCTGTCAGGTTCTGTCTGGTGCTTCCTGCAAAGCATCGGACAGAACCTGAAACGCCAAAACCGTGGTGTGAAGCTGGCTTAAGGCCTCGTGCACACGCTGAGTATTTGGTGAGTTTTTACCTCAGTATCTGTAAGGGCCACTTTACACACACCAACTTATCTGTCCAACTTCTGAACAACTTACTGGTTGCAGTGAAATCATGGACACGTTGTTCCATTTTGTGGCTGTGTACAAATGGAACAATGTATCCATGATTTCACTGCAACCAGTAAGGGCCCACTTTTACCACACACACAACTTATCTGTCCAACTTCTGACCAACTTACTGGTTGCAGTAAAATCATGGACACATTGCTCCATTTTGTGGCTGTGTACAAATGGAACAATGTTCCATGATTTCACTGCAACCAGTAAGTTGGTCAGAAGTTGGACAGATAAGTTGGTGTGTGTAAAGTGGCCATCAGTTGTTCAGAAGTTGGACAGATAAGTTGGTGTGTGTAAAGTGGCCATAAGGCCTCATGAACACGATGAGTATTTGGTGTTTTTACCTCAGCATCTGTAAGGCCTCGTACACATGCTAAGATTTGGTGGTTTTACCCCAGCAATTGTTAGCCAAAACTAGGAGGGGAACAATCAGAGGATAGACATAGAAAATCTTACCTACTTGTATTGGCATACATGTCATATTGACGGCCTGACGTTAGCAGGGCGTGACCAGCTTAGGTGGTGGGCATGGTTTGTTGTTAGTGGGAGTGGTTTGGTGTTGATGGATGTGGCTTGTTGTTGGTGGGCATGGCCCAGCATTTCCCAAAGGAATAAACATCAATTTTTAAGTCCATGTGGTCCTGGAGTTGTTTATAATAGAAGCAGAGGTCTGGCGGTATGAACCTCAGGTGAGGGGGAGATCATTATCAATTATAGTGCATGGATGGCTGCCCCGCCACAGCCACAAGTTTGCTTTAACTAGAGCCAAACTTCTATTAGAAACCACTCAATGACCATGTGGACTTAAAGGGAACCAACCACAGGACTTCACACCAAGGTTTTGGTGTTTCAGGTTCTGTCCAGTGCTTTGCAGGAAGCACCGGACAGAACCTGACAGCCCTGGATAGAACAGAACTGGAGGGCAGATACGGATTCGGCAGATCGCAGGGTTCAGTAGCTGTCCCTGCTGAAATGTCAGGATGTCCTGAAATCTCAGCAGGGGACAGCTCCAGGTGCTGAAGTTCAGCGCGGCCGGCGCTGCGCTTCAGCACCCGCCGTCCGGATACCTGACAGATTTTCTGTCGGATTCGGCACCCCATAGACTCCCATGTTAGGGGGCGCCGGATCTGGTTTGGTTTAATTTTTTGCCCCAGACACAAAAATGATGCAATCTCTGATTTTGTGTCCGGAGCAAAAAACGAATGCAGTCTGATGCTGCCGGACAGGGACAAATCCAGATGGCAAATCATTGCCATCCTGCCACATCCAGCACCATAAGGCTATATTGTTTCAAAATCGGCTCCAGGGTTGTCAGGTTCGCATCGGACAGCCCCGTACCTGATCAAACCGTAGTGTGAAACCGGCCTTATCCACCTGTAAATCAGTGCAGCAGATGATGACGTGTGCAGCATGACAGCACTATTTGTTTTTGTTTTTTTTTATTCCCCCCCCCCCATACGCTTGTCTTTCTGCTGGAAGCCGAACCCCCACCCCCCGGATGACTGTGGATGAGAGAGAGGGGCGATGGTTACATCAGAAAGACTAGGCCGTGGGGGTGTGGAATTAAAAAAAAAACAACAAATAGTGATGTCATGCTGCATACAAAAGTCACCTGCTGCACTGATTTACAGGTGGGTAAATCCTGGTGGTTGGTTCCCTTTAAAATTGAATTTTTATTCATAATAATAATAATAATAATAATAATAATCTATATTTATATAGCGCCAACATATTCCGCAGTGTTTCACAATTCAGAGTTTCATGTTCAAATAATCATAAGTAACAGTTATAAGAAAAAACAAGAATTAAAGCAAAACATTGACAGCCGTGATCATAAGAGCTTACAATCTAACAATGAGGTGGGGGTGACACAAAGTACAGGGGCTTATTTGCAATGATGGTATAGTCAACTTGAGGAGATGGGGAACAGATAGGAGCAGCATAAGTGGCCACCAACCATTATTTGTGATGCATTTGACAATGGTAGAGTGGATAGGCCATGTCTAAATGACTTTGACTATGGATCATAATAGGCCGCTCTAAAAAGATGTGTTTTTAGGGATCGTCTGAAACTATGTAAGTTGTGGATAGACCTAATTTCTTGGGGTAGAGCATCCCAGAGAATTGGTGCAGCTCGGGAGTGGGAGGTTCGGATTAATGCAGATGTTATGTTCAATGTCCCAGCGATCCCACCAACGATCCCACCTGGCTAGGATCGCTGGGACATTGTGAACTGATCGCTGGTGAGCTGTCAAACAGGCAGACTCCCCAGCAATCAGGATCAACGAAAATGCTGGTAACCATAGAAAACGGCGGGTAACTAAGCAGAGCGCCGTGCTTAGTTACCTGCTGTTTACCATGGTTACCAGCTCCCAGCACTTGCTGTGCATTGGTCTCCCGCTGTCACACGCGCTGATGCTGGCCGTCTAGCGGGAGACCGACAGATTTATGGTCCTGGCCATAAATCTACGATCAATGATCAACAACTTATCATTGATCATTGATACGTGTCACACACAACAATGTTGTTTCTACATCACTGCAACGTCACCAAATGTTGTCTATGCTGTGACAATACGAGATGTGCAGCTTCTAAAACAACGGATCCTGGACGGCTGTGCTAGCATTTCTTCTGCGATGTTGCTATCAGTGTGTCAAGAGTGGGAGAAGAGGGTTACATTGACAATCCAACGCAATGGGCAGCACTTTGAACACATTTTGTAATTGGTCATAAACTTGTACATAGCTCATGAAAGAATAAAGTTGTGTTAAAACCAAGCTCACCATTGTTTTTCTTATGAAATTCTCAATACGTTTGATGTGTCACATGACCCTCTTCCAATTGAAAAAAATAAAGTTGGATCCAAAATGGCCGACTTCAAAACGGCCACCATGGTCACCACCCATCTGAAAACTTTACCCCCTCCCATATACTAATGTGCCACAAACAGGGAGTTGATATCACCAACCATTCCCATTTTATTTAGGTGCATCCATATAAATGGCCCACCCTGTACAATGTTACAATTACTTCCGCAAAAGGAGGACGAATCGGGCACGCTTCACCATGCCTACCACCACGCCCACAGGACCACACCTACCACCTAAGTTGGTCACATCCACAAACTTCCGGAAGTCAGTTTTACATGTATGCCCCTCTATTGTCCACTATGGAGGCAAAAAGGGGGAAGGTATAATTGCACCTTTGTGTTCGTCAATAATTTTGAGCCTACCAATGACACATATAAACAGTTTTTAATCTTATCTTTTTAACACCTTAGGCTCGGTTCATATTTGCATGGGAGGCTTGGTTGTAAATTTGTCATTATTTTGCCATAAAAGCCTTACTAACAGATTTGTGCCTCACCAGACTGTTATCCTCCTCGGTGCTTTTCGATGTAAAATGGCAATAAAACTCTGATTTCAATGGCTTCCGTGTCGCTTTGGAGCTCGGCAGTTTTTTTCTTGTTGGGACACCTCTGTGTCGGACGGAGCGTTACTTAGCTGAATATGTGCAACATATTTATCTACCGTATATCTAATTAGAAAATAAGGAAAATAAAGTTCCTAATATCTGTTTTATTGATTAATCTCAGGCCTAGAATTTATATTTAACATTTGGTTGTCATGATCTCATTTGTTAATACTGATTCTCAGAGGTATAGGAAATACAAAGAACAATCTGGCACTTAAAGGGAATCTGTTTCCAGGTTTTTGCCACCTAATCTGAGAGCAGCATAATGTAGAATCAGAGATCCTAATGCAAGCGATGTGTCATTTATGGTGCTGTTTAGTGTAGTTTTGTTAAAATCACTGTTTAATCAGAAGAAGATTATCATTAGAGGACTAGTTGACCTGCTGTCAGGTAGTCCAGCATATTCATGAGCTCTGCATAACTCCGCCCACCCCACTGTTTGGCAGCTTTCTATGTAGACTATATATGGGCAGAAAGCTGCCAATCAGTGGTATATAAAAATACTTGCTAGACCCGCAGCAGAGAAAATAGTGATTTTATTAAAATGACAGAAAGCAACTCAGCATGTGATACATCATTGGAATCAGGGTGACTTTGCCTACATGATGTTGCTCTCAGATGGTGTAGCAAAACCTGCTGACAGACTTTAAAGTCTGAACCTCTATAGCAAAATTCTATAAAGTCTAACAGATGTTCATGTCATATTTCGTAGAATTTTTCTGTTATTTTTTGTGGTGGTGGTGGGGTTATTATAATACTGCTGCATAAATTGTTCAATAGTATATTCATTTTTTTTCTTAAACTCTTCAATGGTTAGAGGATGTAAATGGAGCTGATCTTTAGATACCAGTGTACTTGTTGGGCGTATTCGCCTTTCCTCTGATTAAGCGCCTTAAATAAACACTGCTGGAGATAAAGTCCTCTGAACACACAGGTACATAGCTCTCAACAATTAAACGGAAGAAAAAAAAGCCACGCTGTTACCCTCCGTGAGGCGCTGACATTTCCGGGGTCAGGTTTTGCAGGTACTGTGACATTTTAGGAGTGGGCTTGTAACATATTTATAACTATTTTCCATAGAAGAGCTGAAATGTCTTCAATAGAAGAAGGTCCGACTCCTGAGCTCTTCTATTACTTCTAATGTTCTCTGGAGCTGGAGCAATAAATGCAACAGATCTTGGAAAATAAGCAGCAAATGATCTTTAAAAACTGGAAGAAGAAACTTGGGGTATGTTCACACATGGCATACTAGTAACAGAAATGTTTGGTATTGTTTTTATTTCAATGACTTTTGCATAAACAAACCCATTCACTGGTAGATACAGACAGAAGAGGGCCCCTGTGCAAAAACAGTATATGGGCCCATGATAGTCAAATAGCTCATAATAATACACAATCCCACCTGCTTTGTAGGCGGAAGTGGGCCCCCTCACTTCTTGGGCCCCGGTGCATTGCCCAGGCTGCACTTCACCCCATTCATACACATACTATTTAATCATTTATGGATACATTTATGGAATTTTGATCTTTATATTACTAGATGTGTCCAGAGTTATATAAGCCAAATGTCGGATGCCAGGTGAAGATGGGGCCAATGCTCAAAATGATTTCCCATATACAGAGTTAGTTTAAATAATTACTGTCTCTATTGTAAAGGTTCAAGGTGACATGCATAATCGATTCACATAAAAATAAAGATGGCAATTATTGAAATTGACTCTGTACTATTTAGAGACTTCTTTACTAGTTTAGCGTCAGTAAATTAGTCCCGATCTTCTGACGTATAGTATCTTGACGACATCAATGGAACCTTGAAGGTTATGTGAACACAATAAGTAATTGCTGCAGAAATTTCTGCATCTCAGGACAGGAAAAATGCAGCGGCAAAAAGTGCATTTTAGTTGCGTTTTATTTTTTTTTTTACATGGAGTTTTGGTGCAGATTTTTCTAACTCACTAGGCTATATAATAATAATAATAATAAAAATAATTAATAATAATAGGGTCATTCCATATCAAGTGATGTAAATATGAATATTTTTTTTACCTGACATCTTTATATATATTTTTTTTTAATTTCTACATGAAGTACAACTTTAGTTAATTACAAATTGAAAGTTTTGAATTTTTTTCTTCATCAGTTAATTTTTTACAGATTTTTAAAGTTTTAAAAAAGTGTGAATTTTAGCCCGTATGGCTTTACATTTTCTATTACCGTATATCTTATATTATATTATATTAGAAATAAGATAAAGAGGTGGGAGAGGCATCATTTTTTCTTAGAACAGTACCGACTTTCATTTGATATGTCACAAGACTATGTTTCTTAATATTTTGTTTTGGAGAAATCAAATTCAAAATTTTGATGCGCAATTGTGAAAAAAATGCTTGTTTTAAAATTGTGAAAAAATGCCTGTGTGTTACTTGTGCTCTTGGTTACATTTATACAGAGATTCAACTTGGGACCTATCAAATTTATATTTTTTTATTTGATCTTTTTGTGTGTTTCTTCCTTTTTTCTTTTCCAATGACAACTTATTGAATTCAAAATTTCTATGCAACAATAAGGAAACACAAAAAACAAATCCCGTAAGTGGCAGGATAAATACATCTTAGGCCAGTTTCACATTGCGGGTCAGATCCGACCCGAGGCTGTTGGGGTGAACCTGACAGCCCGGACCGGATCAGCACACAGAACCGGAGGGCTAATATGCCCTCTGGTCCGGTGTGCTGCCGCACACAGCTGCCGCCACTGTAAATCAGAACCGTGGCTCACAGGGAGCTAGCCGCAGTCCTGAAACAACAGCTGCGTGCAGCCGCAGGAGTCCGGTTCCCGGATCTCCCCAGATCGCTGCAATCCAGCACCATAGGCTCCCATGTTAGGGAGCACTAGATTGCCTCGGATCCGGGAGAATCCGGGGCAATCCGGGAATAGGCAATTAGAGGAGATATTCTCTCGGACACAAAAACGCTGCAAGCAACGTTTTTGTGTTCGTGAGAGAATTCTGAATTCTCCTGGATTGTCCCGGACAGATAAAAACCGGATGGCAGAGAGCTGCCATCCGGCTTGTATCCAGCCCCATAATATACTATGGGGCCAAAATCCGGTCCGGGGCTGTCCAGTTTACACGGACAACCATGGATTGGATCTGTCCTGCAATGTGAAACCGGCCTTAATCATCAGAACACAACTTGCTCAGCATTTTCAACCTGAATGCATTGAAGAAACCAAAAGAAAAAAGGTGATCATATCCTCAAGTGTGATTGAACCAGATTAAAAGAACCAAGATTTTTAACATCTATTTATACATGAAACAATTTTTTTTCTATTATATCACTATTTATAATTTATACTTATAATTATTAATTATATTTATATAATATTTATATTATATTATAATGATTAATTATAATTACAATATTTATAATTGAGATAGGAATTGAAATCAATGGGGGACGTTTTTCTGAACGAGGATCACTCAGAATAGCGCTGTGTGTTTATTAGTGTACCAACGCTGTTCAAGGTGCTGAATGCTTCAGCACTATAATAGCTATGGCCCGCGCCCATTGAAAGTACGGTGTGCTGGCCATAGCTATTATAATGCTGAAGCATTCAGCACCTTGGACAGTGTTGGTACACTACGCTTATTGCGGTAGTACTTTGGAGAGTTTAGAATATTGTCACGGCGCACTGTGAAATGACAGTACCCGCCGGTTTTTAAAGAATGATTGTAGCAGAGCCGCAATACTGCAGCTTCTGCAACCTGGCACAGTTAACCCTTGGGCTGCCAATGTTAGAGTCAGCATGACTACAGGGGAGTGTGGCCACTCTCTGTGGCCATGTTGGTCAGTTTAATAAACCCCATAAACACCGCTATTTCCTGCAGCACTGTGCAGGCAGGTGCCTCAGAGCTGCAGGAGCGTGTTTAAATGTTAAAAACACAGCAGAAATAAATTTTTTAAAACATTTTTGAACATTACACCATCAGGAATAGGGAGCCTTGTGAACGATATCGTTCATCTCCTCGTTACACTGAGCGATCATGCACATCTTCAGAAACTTAATTGTACGACGAACAACAGATTTGAGGTCAGGATCACAAATCTTTGATCAACGAACCAACGATTTTTTTCATCAGATATCCTGCATTTACACGCAACGATGTCCAACTCCAAATGATGTCTTTTGAATTATCTGAAATCTGTGTCGTTGCAACAATATCGTTGACAATATCGTTGTGTGTAACGGTACCTTTACTTCCTGACTCTGCGGTGGGCAGATACGTAACATGATTGACATAGCTGCTGGCCTGTCATCTGTTCTGCATTCAATATCTACCCCTGTTCATTCTCAGATTGAGACCTAACAAAGCATTCTCCTCTGTCCTCTCCTGCTTCTAAGCTGTAACGTAATAAAATAATACAGTAATATCTAAAAATCATGGATTATTTGGTAAATATAGACCCTACACTTTTAGATCACAGGCTGAACAGATCTGAATTCAAGATTTTCAAATTTACACTATGATAGTTAAATATTTTAAAATATGATCCCATCGCGATCCCAACTTGAATTTCAGTACAGATGTGGCTAAGAGCACAGCAGACATATGGGCAGTTTTTGGAATTTTTAAATTAAACGGTTTTTTTTGGAAATGCCTTTTAAAATTTTGCGTTTGTGTTCGCATGGGTAAAATACTAACAAAGATACTCTTGTTACATATCTGGAGAAAGCCTATGTAGTCCTGAGTAGAATGGTGTTTATTTTGTTTTTCTATCTTATGTCTAGCCTGAGTTATGAGGAGAAATGTAAAGGCAGGCAACACCCAAATTCACACTTTTTCTGAACTTTGAAAATCAATAAAAAAAAAAAACATTTCTAGAAACTCTTCACATTTTGCATTGACTGACATGCTATTATCAAATAACAAAATCTCAAAAGAATTAAAAATATAAAGGTAATAATCATTGGTTCACTTAACATGGAATGACCCAATAACAATAATGTGGCTTTGTGCACATGTTGAGTATTTGCAGAAATTTCGGCTCCAAATCTGCATCCCCAGTTAAAAATATGCACCAAAAACGCAATGGGTATTTGATGTGTTTTTGCATGCAGTTTTTTTTTATGCATTTGGGGTGTAAAAACACTGCAATAATTTACATGCGGCAGATTTATTTCTGCGCCAAATCTGCAAGGGAAAAAGCCACATGTGCACAAAACTTCAGGATTCCAATTGCATAAGGATTTGAATTCAGTTTTGTGACAAAACTGCACTAGAAATGCATCAAAAATCCACCGGGGTACTGCTGGGGATATCACGGCGGTCTTGGTCCGGACCGTGTCCCGGGTTCTACAAGTAATGGGGGGATATTTACAGGGGAGTTTGTCGTGACGCCACCCACGGGTTGTGGTCAGGGTGACCAACGCTGCTGCAGAACCTCTGGGGATGATGTTGGGCAGCTGGGGATGTAATGGCTCTCCGCAGGTAGAGCTAGGTTCCCTGGGGCAGTTGTAGTAATAGTCTATAGATGGTGCTATGGATATTGCAGGATAGGGGTAGTAGTAGAGATGATAGCTGCTTGTGAGGAAACGCAGGATTTGAGCACAAGGATCACACAAACTCACGGTTTTGAAGTTTTCCAAGTCTTTACTGCAGATGATGTTGTTAGCAGAGTACTGTCCACGGAGTCTGTACCGGGCCGGGTTGCTCCCACCCTATCCGGGTCCTCAGCTTCCCTCTCCTGCGCTGTGTGTGTGGCCCTGCTGCCACTTCAGCTAGGCTGCTGGCCTGTCTCTCCTCACAGGTACTCCCTTTGCTAGGCAACTTGAGTGTTCTGTATTTCTGACCCTGCCGTGTTGCTTCACTGAGGTACGGTGTAGATATATAACCTCCACTAGTCCGGTGATTACTGTGCTGCGTGTGTCAGTCACAGTTTCGGATCCGGTATCCAGTCTGTGCGCTCCTCCGGGGCGGCTTATGAGGTAACTCAGTCTCCCAGATGTGTTCTCCTGTTTCTCTTACTCCTTCCCTCAGACCGTGGCTAGGCCTGGAAGTGGGTAGTAGGCTGTGGAGAGGCCTAAGGCAGCCTCTTTACACCACCAGTCCTTTCCTCAGTCCTCTCAGGAACTGCACTAACTCCAACTCCAACTGACTAACTGTCACTGCCACTCTGAGGTAAACAACCTTAGCTCCTCCCACTCTTGCAGGTGCCACTTAAGCTCCACCCACCACTCTGCTCTTCCCCACTTCCTCTCCCCAGACTAGAATATATATAAGGGAGCTGCTTGAGCTCCCCCTTCTGGCCTAGAGGTGCCAGTGTAGTGTCCAGTGTTGTGTGGGGAGTGAACCCGTGCTGATGTTTCTGTGGCACATTAAACCCTGGGGTGCCACATCAGCAGCGCCTGAAATGACGCAATTTGCGTCATACCGGCAAGCCCGCCCATCGATCCTACACAGGATCAACTGCATTCATTTTCACGCCCGTTGGGGTGTGAAAATCAACTGGGGAGGCGGTGAAAGGAGGCAGAGGGACCGCCTTTTGCGACTCCTTAGGGCAGTACAAGCCGCACATTTGTAAGGTAATAAATGGTATTTTTCAACTTTGCCAAAACACAAGAGGGATAGCTAGAAACCTTATAGGAAGGTGCAGGGACAAGTATTTATAGGCTAGGGGGCGAGTTTTAGGGGTAAGGTTCCCTTTAAGCTGTGTAAACACAGTGAGTATTTGGTGGGTGTTTCACCTCCGTATTTGTACCCAAAACAAGGAGGGGAACAATCAGTCATTTTTTCTGTATTTATCACCCACTCCTGGTTTTGCCTTACAAATACTTACAAATAAGGTAAAAATTTCACCAAATACCTAATGAATAAACGTGGCTTTAGTTGATTTCTCTGGAGAACCTCTGTAAGTGCATCTGTGCTGCTGTGTAATAGTCATAGCTCATGGAGGGGTTAAACATCTGTCGAGCCCCAGGCCTTGGGGTACTCGGGTATCAGGCTCGGTGGGGTGCTTCCCACGGGGGATGTCACGGGTGGCAGCACCTGATCCCGTGGCCTGGGTGACACTTCAAAAAGGGGTGTATGTACAGGGGATAAGAGTTTGTCATGTAACGCTACCTGTAGTACCTGGTAATGGGTCACCAGCGCCGCCACAGTCCTCCGGTGGTAGATGGTAGTGCGGCCGAGATTGCAAAGCTCCCTACAGGTAGAGCTAGTCTTCCAGGGCAGCGTTCCTGAAAAGAAGCAGGATGATGGAGAAAACCACACACAGGCAAAGTCACTTTCTCCCGAGTACTTTACTGTAAACCTTTAGCAGCAACATACAAAGTCCACAATTCAGCATCAGATGTTAAAGTAACAGGTAGCTCTATAGGTGGCTGCAAGTGGATCCCAGGTGGTATGGTGGGACCCGTGGTGTACCTTGGTTGATGAACCTGTGTCCTTTCTTTCCCGCCTAGGATGAGTCTATACCCAATGGCTCAAAGTAGGTAGTATTGGGGGTCCTCTCCCTCGTGGTGAGGAATCAGGCAGACTGCTCCGTCTGGTAGGGTGCTGTGGCGATATACGGACCACAGCAGCCGGTTGCCAATTGCAAAGATAGACCTTGGCCGGATACTCGGGCCTGGCGTTCCTGTGGTGGACTGGAGAATCCCCTGGAGTATGGTCGCTCCACGCTGGGGTTCCCCCTTTCTCTCTAGGGCCCAGACTCCGCTTGTCGGGCGCCCTCTTTCAGGATCTCCTCAAGACCCTCTTTTTCCTTTCCTCCGGATCAGCGTGGAACTGTCCGGGTAACCCTTCTGCCTCGTTCCACATTCTTTTCCAACCGTCCTAACTCCTCTCCTCCTCAAACTGGCCGCTCTTTGTTCCCCCCAGAGGTGAATATAGCCCCTCCCGGTTAACCTCCCACCACTCAGCTAATGTGGGAGTGCAGGAATGGGGCCCACCCACCAATCTAGGGTCCACTTGCAGCTGGGGAAATTACACCTATTTTACAGGTGCAATACCCCACTGTGAAGCCTGACTACATGGGGCGTCACACATCCAAGTATTTAATATCCTGTGTGAGTTATGACCGGCATGAGAGCCCATGATGGGTATACATCACATGTGTTTTGAGCCATGCACTCTGGATTAACAGTATTTGAGCCTGTGTGTAGGGGTTATTGCTGTGCTAGACCTGACTGGTGTACAGAGGGTTAACTACTCCCAGGTTTGTGTGTGAGTGAGATGTGCTGATTAACTCACTGTGTTGCAGATGTGGGTGTGGCAGCCAGGATAAGAAGCTGCCTGGTGCTGGAAGGCGGAGAGACTGGAGATGGGAGGCAGATCAGACATGACCTCCAGGATGTGAGGATGTGAGGCAGAAGGGGGTCCCTGTCCCGCTGGGATGAGGCAGGAAGCGGGCTCTCCATGTGGGAGATGCCTGTCCTTCGGAGCCGTATGGAGCCCGTTGACTGTATGTATGGGTTTGAGAGGGCTGTAGTCAATGTTGGACTGTGTGTGTGAGTGGGCCCTGTGATGAGTGGAGCCCATGAAGGCCAGGCGTCTGTAACCACCATTGGGACCGACAGCTAAGTCGTGATATGGTCCTGTTGACTATGTGTGATGGTTCTTGTGTAAAGTATAATGGTCTATGTAAAAAATGCCATGTATGTTGTTTCATGTGAATGAAGGCCAGGGGGCTGTAACCGCCATTGGGACTGACTAAAGAGTCGTGATATGGTCCCGTTGACTAGGTGTGATGTATAAACGTTTGGGTTATCATAGGTTTATGTAAAAGTGACAGGTGTGATGTATCCAAGTGTGAATAAGATGGGGATTGATCCCTGTTAAAGGGCCAGGCGACTGTAGCTGCCATTGGGGACAGACTGTGAGGTCTATAAGGTTCCTGTTTATGTATTATATGTAATATGAAGTGATGATAATGCCAGGCGGGCATAGCCGCCATTAGAACCAGACTGGGTCTGTAAGGGTTGCCTTAAGGTTCTACTGATGTGATAAATGTAAATACTGTCTTGTAGGTTGTACAGAGGAGCTACAGTTAGTGCTCCTGATAGTGGATGGAGTTGGTAGTAATGCTCCAGTGTATATAATATGTTATGTGAATGTCTTATAATGTGATATGTGAGTAAAGAGTATTATATGTGAAATGTAATGTGTATTATATGCTATCAGCAGTTTTTGACAGCTTAATAATCTGCTGTATTGTGTTATTTTTAAGAAAAACATGGTTGTTGGTGTCCATTCTTCTGCCAAGTGAGTCCCCCAGGGGGTGCTACCTCACACCTGTTAATGTTAATAATGTTAAGGCTCAGCGCTACATCTATGTATAAGGATGGGCACTACAACTTGTTTGGTGCAACTCTTTTTTTGGGATGTTTATTAAAATATCAGGAAGAGTTTGTAAAACAATATAAAATATCACTATACAAGTATTAAAAAAGGGAGGGGGTGGTTAAACAGTGGATAATGCGATGGTAGTCCAGGAGTCCCACTTGATACTCTGATGGCTGTTATGGTGTGGATCCTTTTTTTCTTATATTATTCTTGTATGGCCTGTAAACACAAGTAGGCAAATTAGTCTTGAGATACTCAAGGGCCTTATCCTCTATGGGTGGTTATCCTGAAGGTGGTTTCTTACCCTCTAATGGTTATCAGAGGGACTATGGCCTTCTTCACACCACAGTTTTTTCGGGTCCGGGGCTGTCCGGTATGAACCGGACAGCCCCGGACCCAATTTTGGACCTAATGGATCCGTATGGGGCCGGATGGCAGCGATTTGCCATCCGGTCTTGTCCCTGTCCGGCAGGATCAGGCTCCTTTCAATTTTTGCCCTGGGCACAAAATGGAACTTGCAGGATTTTGTGGTCCGGGGCAAAAATCGTTCTAAACCGGATCCGTAGCGATCCGGTGCTCCATAACATGGAAGTCTAAGGGTGCCGGATCGCGCCGGAACCGGCAGGAAAACGACACGGGGTGCTGAACTTCAGCACCTAAAGAGCTCTCAGCTGAAATTTCAGAACCGTGACCAGGTCCCCGCTAGTTGCAAATCTAAAATTTCAGCACTGGACAGAGTCAGCAGCTGCACACTGACGATTCTGGCAGAAAACAGGATTGGAGGGCATAATTGCCCTCCAGTTCTGTTTGTCTGGAGCTGTCAGGCTGTGTCTGGAGCATCCTCTGAAACACCGGACACAGTCTGACAGCAAAAAAAGTGGTGTGAAGCCGGCCTATATGAGCAATTTCTCAATTATCTGGTTTTTTGATGTACAGGAGAATACCCTCCATTGAGTAAGAGAGGACAAGTGCCAAGCACCCTATTCAAGACGTGTAATTGCTGATAACCATTAGAGGGTAAGAAACTAAATTCAGGATAACCACCCATAGAGGATAAGGCCCTTGAGTATACTCAAGACTAATTTGGCTACTTGTGTTTACAGGCCATACAAGAATAATATAAGAAAGAAAGGACCCACACCATAACCATCAGAGTATAAAGTGGGACTCCTGGACTACCATCGTATTATCCACTGTTTAACCTCCTTTTTAAATACCTGTATAGTGATATTTTATATTTTACGAACTCTTCCTGATATTTTAATAAACATCCCAAAAAAGGGGTGTACCTAACAAGTTGTAGTGCCTATCCTTATAAATAGACTAGCTGTAGTACCCGGCTACGCCCGGGTTAAGAAATAACTGCTGTTAGCTATAACAAAATAGAATTTGAATATGTCATATTAATGACCTGTAGGAAAATAGAAGTTGAGCTGTGATTGGTTGCTATAGGCAGCCTAATAAATCTCCAGCAAACAGTAAATCCTACCCCTGGCCGGGCAGTATATGTTACCTCACACATACACATAATAGACAGCTCATGTGACTGACATCTGCCTTAATTCCCTATATGGCACATGTGTTGCACATTGGCTGTTTTTAATCAGATGTTTATGTTTGGAAAATAAAGATAGCACACGTATGAGGCGAGTTGTGTGAGGTGATTTGTGCACATCTGTGTCTGTCTGTGTGGTGTGTGTGTCCCTGGGGTGTGTATGTGTGTGTCCCTGTGGAGGGTCCTGTGTGGTGTGGTGTCTCTGTTTTGTGTGTCTCTTTGTGGTGTGTGTGTGTGTGTCCCTGTGGGGTGAGTGCATGTGTCCCTATAGGGTGTGTATGTGTGTGTGTATCTGTTGTGTGTGTCTCTTTGTGGTGCGAGTGTGTGTGTTCCTGTGGGGTGAGTGCATGTGTCCCTATAGGGTGTGTATGTGTGTGTGTGTCCCTGTGGGGGGGTGTCTGTGTGGGGTGTGTGTGTCTCTGTGTTGTGTGTGTCTCTTTGTGGTGTGTGTGTGTCCCTGAGGGGTGAGTGCATGTGTCCCTATACGGTGTGTATGTGTGTGTGTGTCTGTGGGGGGGGTCTGTGTGGTGTGTGTGTGTCTCTTTGTGGTGTGTGTGTGTCCCTGTGGGGTGAGTGCATGTGTCCCTATAGGGTGGCTGTGTGTGTGTGTCCCTGTGGGGAGGTGTCTGTGTGGTGTGTGTGTCTGTGTTATGTGTGTCTCTTTGTGGTGTAAGTGTGTGTTCCCTGTGAAGTGAGTGCATGTCTCGCTATAGAGTGTGTGTGTGTGTGTGTGTCTCCCCTTGGGGGTGTGTGTGTCTCTGTGTTGTGTGTGTCTCTTTGTGGTGTGTGTGTGTGTGTTTGTTCGGGTGCGTGGTGAGTATCCAATGTTGGGGCTGCACTTTTGCGACTATACACTTGCTGTTACTCTTTGTGTGCGTGTGGTGTGTATACATGTCCCCGTGTGTGGTGAATATCTCATGTTGGGGCCCCACCTTAGTGACTATATGCTGATATATGCTGTTAGTCTTTGGTGCTATCGTTAAGCCCCTCTCATTCACAACTGTCAACTGGTAACTGTCACTTTTTCCCCCATTATGTAGATAGGGGCAAAATTGTTTGGTGAATTGGAATGCGTGGGGTTAAAATTTCGCCTCACAACATAGCCTGTGACGCTCCGGGGTCCAGACGTGTGACTGTGCAAAATTTTGTCCTATAGTTTGACAGCTGTCGATTTTCCTCCAATACTTTTCCATTCACTTTTTCCCCATTATGTAGATGGGGCAAAATTGTTTGGTGAACTGGAACGCGCAGGGTTAAAATTTCGCCTCACAACATAGCCTATGACGCTCTCGGGGTCCAGACGTGTGACTGTGCAAATTTTTGTAGCTGTAGCTGGCAGCTGTCGATTTTCTCCCACACGTTTCCTTTCCTTTTCCCATTATGTAGATAGGCCAAAATTGTTTGGTGAACTGGAACGCGCAGGGTTAAAATTTCGCCTCACAACATAGCTTATGACGCTCCGGGTCCAGACTGTGACTGTACAAAAGTTTGTGGCTATAGTTGCGACGGTCAATCCCGATATACACATACACACACACACACACACACACATACATACATTCAGCTTTATATATTAGATGTAGGGCTGAGCCTTATAACATTATTATCATTAACAGGATATTAAATACTTGGATGTTTAACCCCTCCCTGAGCTATGACTATTACACAGCAGCAGAGATGCACTTACAGAGGTTCTCCAGAGAAAGCAACTAAAGCAACGTTCACATGTTGAGTATATAGTGAGATTTTTACCTTTTATTTGTTAAAAGAATACAGTAAAAATTACTGATTGTTCCTCTCCTTGTTTTGGCTACAAATAGGAGGTGAAAAACTCACCAAATACTCTACACAGCTTAAGGAAAAGTTATAAGTTATTAATTGGTGGGGGTCCGACTGCTGAATGTGCAACTTTTATTCCTAATACGTATCCAAAAAATTAGGAAAATATCCAGCACAGACTCCTGAGAACTAGATCCTTAAAAAATCATTTTATTAGAAAAAAAACATTAAAATAATCGTCTTTCAAGTCGGTTGTTAGTAGTAGGTTTGTTTTCTCCCCGTTAGACTGGAGCTAGTGTACAGCTCAACCACTGATCTGCTCATTCCCTCAGTGGCTGTGAGCGCTGGGTTTGTCTTTTTCTGGGAGCTCCAATGGTGATGAATGGAGCACCGGTCACATCATTAACAGCCAATGCATTTGATAATGGGGAGGAAAGTGCCACATTCTTCTGATGATGCAGTTCCTCTGTCGATTCCACCATATAAGTCATCACCTACCGAACCTGTGGATCGCTGATAACTTGTTTTCACCAAAGAATCCCTTTAATGCAAAGTACAGTAATTGTACATCGCAGATAGTGAACGCACAGTGATGTGCTGGAGATGCCAATATAATGGGTGTGAAGGCTAACAGGTATTTGCATATAGCTGAAAGGTGGGACCCTGGAATCCATTTTCCTGGTGGGCCCAGACACCCCAGTCCGACCCTACTCACAGATTTGACTAAATGTTTTTTAGCAAACTTTATACGCACTTGAAAATGCATTTTGTTCAGCAACGGAGTCTTGTGGGTGAGCGTGCATACAGGAGTGTGCATACAGGCCGTGGAGGGCGAGTGCGCTACTTATTGTTTTCTATTAAATAATTCTACGTGCTGATCCCAGGTATTACTGTAGTTCTCCACAGGTGGTTCTTGGCTCTTGGGCAACTTTTCTTATAATTATTTTCACTCTTCTGTCTGAAAACATGTGGGGAGCACCTGATCGGTTTATGGTGAAATTATGTTGTTTCGACTTCTGGATTATGGCCCCAGCAGTGCTCACTGGAACCTTCAGCAGTTTAGACATTCTCCTGTAATCAATGTCATCAGAATATTTAGCAACAATAAGGTTGTGAAGGTCTTGAGTCGGCTCATTGGTTTTACCCATCCTGAAATGTTTCTTGTGTGGCACCTTGGTAATGAAAAACTTTTATAGGCTATCAGTTGAACCAGCTGATATTATTTTTCACTAAGGCCAGCTTCATACCAGGGCCTGAGAAGCCCGGAAAAACAGAACCTCCGCTCCTGTTTTCTGCCGGAACTGAACTTCAGCACCTGTCGTCCGGGTACCAGATCGTTTTTCTGCTGGATCTGGTGTGATCCGGCGCCCATAGACTCCCATTTTAGGGGGCGTCAGATCACAGCAGATCCGGGAGGATCCAATTTTGTTTGATTTTTGCCTGAACACAAAAATTCTGCAAGCTCCGATTTTGTGTCCAAGGCAAAAAAAACGAAATGTGCCTGATCCTCCCGGACAGCACAAAACCGGATGGCAAATCACTGCCATCTGGCCAGGTAAAAACTGTGGTGTGAAGCTGGCCTAAGTGGCAGGATTGCTTTCTGATTACTGATAAATTTCAGCTGAGGTCATGATTTCCCATGACTTTTTGCACCTCTCTTTCTTCATGTGTTCATTACTTTTTCAATGTGTTAATTCTCATTATTACACAGAACTTAATTTATGGTCTTCTTTGGTTTGATTTATTTGCCTGTGTGGATTGGATGGTTGTTACTGACATCTGGTGAGAAATACTTGTCAATAGCAACTTTATAAATATATTTACTTTTAAAATTGGAGATGTCTTCAATACTTATTTTACCTGTTATATATTTGACTCACCGTAGCCGGGGGTACAAGTAGCGGGCGTTGTTTCTCCTCCAGTCACGGAACCGCGCCTGCGGTGGTGTAGGCCCGGTAGTCCAGATCAATGGGGAATGGCGGAACAGTAGGGGTGATTTGTCTTCGTGACGCCACCTGCGGGTGTTCTGGTAACTTTCCAGCGCTGTTCGGGTCTCCGGGGGATGTTATACAGCGAGATGGAACGCTCCCCACAGGATGAGCGGGAATCCCCGAAGCCGGGAGCTGCGCAAGATGTTGTGAGGCAGCTGCGGGATGCTGCGCGCTGAATCCAGGAATAACGTATAACCACACAAAGTCTCTTTTAGGTACCTTTACTGGTTGGTGATCAGGTACACTCGGACCGGGATAGTGAAGTTGGCACTTCTGGAGTTTCACAGCAAGCAGTGTTAGGCTTCCTTTCTCTAGTTCTGGTGCTAAGGTCGGGTGGATGTGGAATCCCTCCGGACCGGGCAGTTTGTTCAATAGAACGGATGTCACCTGGTTGTCAGCACTGAGGGCACTGTAAAAGGGTGATGATAATTCTACCTTCTTCCCTGGGCTCTCGTTGGTAGGTGCGACAGGTGAACAGGGGGCTAGACTCCCTGTGAAGTATGCTGGTTCTCTGTGATGGCTTGGTGGCTCTCACAGCTTCGGTTCCAGTAACCGGTTGCTAAGGAGAGAGTCGGAATAACTCTGTTTTTCTGAGAGGTGATCTCCTTCTTCCTCTTGTCCCAATTGCAGGGACCTCCACTTGCTAACAGGCTGGTTGGGCCTAGTGTGTTCCTCATAGGGTGGAGGTTTCACACAGGCTGGCAGCTCTTGTAGCGTCTACCACACTCTGTGCCTGGCAGCTCTTGTAGTGTCTGCCACACTCTGAAGTTTCTCCCTCCAAGACTCTTTTTATAGGGGGAACTGGTTAAAAGTCACCAGTGGAGCTCCCCCTAGAGGCTCGGGGTGAAACCAGGTGTTCTAAGTGTTGTTGTTGTGTTTGTGTTTGTGGGTTTTGCTTTGCTGTTACTTACTCCATTTGTGCTCTAAGGATTTCTGTGGTGCCCAACAGGTGCCAGGGTGCCACATATTCCTATGATGAGAAAATCTCTTGGAAGCACTCCATAGATTAAACAATTATCTGGCTGTGTTTGCTGCTGTTTGGGCCCTTTCACATCAGCGTTTTTTGAAATTTGCGGCAGATGCGGTGAAAAAACCGCATCTGCCGCAATTACCGCATACCGGCTCCACTTGCGGCGCGGTTGCCGTAAACGCCATGCAAAGTATAGGCGTACTTGCGGCAGGTGCGGCAAGTGCGGTTTTGCACTTGCGGCAGGTGCGGCAGCGAAAAAAACCGCGGTCAGCCGCGGTTTTTTTCGCTGCCGCAAGTGCAAAACCGCACTTGCCGCACCTGCCGCAAGTACGCCTATACTTTGCATGGCGTTTACGGCAACCGCGCCGCAAGTAGAGCCGGTATGCGGTAATTGCGGCAGATGCGGTTTTTTCACCGCATCTGCCGCAAATTTCAAAAAATACTGCTGTGTAGACAGGAATTGTCTTCAGAGTTACTCCAGGAAACTCTTTTAAAATCAAACCTTCCGTGTAAAACATTTGTGACTTGATTTGTGAGAATGCAGTTGTCCCCTTGGGTAGCAATCCTTAAGATTGATTAGATTCTTGCTGTTATTCTTCTGAGTAATATGATTATCTTTACAGACAGAGCCTTGAAAAAGTGTTCATATTTCACATTGCACCCACAAACAGATGTATTTTATTGGGATTTTATTTTTATGTGAAATATCAACACCAAGTACCAAGTATTTATGAAGTGTAAAGGAAATTATACCTGGTTTACTAAATATTTAAAAAATATAAATCTGAAACTTGTGAAAATGCATTTCTATTCTGCCCCTCCCTGAGTCAATACTTTGTAGGATCACTTTTCGCTGCAGTTACTGCGGCTAGTCTTTGGGGGATGTCGCTACCAACTTTGTACATCTAAAGCCTGAAAACTTTCCCCATTCTTCTTTGCAAGATAGCTGTAGTTCAGTGAGATTGAATAAATAGCATCTGAGCCACAATTTTCATCTCTTGCCAATAGAATTTAGGTCTGGACCTTTACTGGGCCATTCACACACATGAATATGCTTTGATCTAAAGGCCCCATTACACATAGCAATGTTCCAGTGATCCCACCAACAATCCGACCTGGCCAGGATCACTGGAACATCGCTATGTGGTAGCTGGTGAGATGCCAGACAGGCAGACTTACCAGCGATGCTCCGACACCCAACGGATGTTGGGATCTGTCAGGTTCTCGGCCATAGAATGGGGATCGCTGGTGGTTGCCCCAGTCACACACAATGATGCAGCATGCCCAGCGGGAGATCGCCGATCAAAAAATGGTCCAGGCCATTCATTAACTATCAGTGATCTCACAGGGGGGCTGCTTGCTGGTGTGTGTCACACACAGCGATATCTCTGGCGAGGTCGCTGCTGCGTCACAAAACCTGTGACATTGCGGCGATATCGTTAGCGATATCGCTACGTGTCTTTAGCCATTCCATTGTATTTCTGGCAGTATGTTTAGGGATGTTGTCCTACTGGAAAATAAACCTACGCCCCTGTCTCAGGTATTTTGCAGCCGCTAACAGGTTTTCCTCCAGGACTGCCCTATATTTAGCTCAATCCATTTTTCCATCAACTCTATTGATATCACCATTCATTCCCATTTTATTTAGGTGTATCCATATAAATAGCCCACTCAGGCAATTGTCTATGCTGTGAAGATACGAGATCTGCAGCATCTGAAACAACGGATACTGGAAGTCTGTGCTAGCATTTCTTTTGCAGTGTTACTATCAGTGTGTTAAGAGTGGAAGAAGAGGGTTACATTGACAATCCAACACAATGGGCAGCACTTTGAACACATTTTATAAGGGGTCATAAACTTGTAAATTACTCATGCAATGATAAAGTTACGTTAAAACCAAGCACACCATTGTTTTCCTTATGAAATTCTCAATATGTTTGTGTCACATGACCCTCTTCCCATTGAAAAAAATAAAGTTGGATCCAAAATGACCAACTTCAAAATGACCACCATGGTCACCACCCATCTGGAAAAGTTTCCCTCTCCCATATACTAATGTGCCACAAACAGGAAGTTGATATCACCAACCATTCCCATTTTATTTCGGTGCATCCATATAAATGGCCCTCCCTGTAGAACATTTTGGGCTAAATGCAAAGTGCTATGTGTGGTGGCAAATTAATACCGTATATACTCGTGTATAAGCCGACCCGTGTATAAGCCGACCCCCCTACTTTTGCCCCAAAAATCTGGAAAAACCTATTGACTCGTGTATAAGCCGAGGGTGGACCCCAGCACAGGTATACAGGCCTCAACAGTGTGGTATACAGCAGCCCCAGAGGCATATACAGCCCCAGTGGTAGTATACAGCAGCCCCACAGGTATATACAGCCCCAGTGTAGTATACAGCAGCCCCAGAGGTATATACAGCCCCAGTGGTAGTATACAGCAGCCCCACAGGTATATACAGCCCCAGTGGTAGTATACAGCAGCCCCACAGGTAAATACAGCCCCAGTGGTAGTATACAGCAGCCCCACAGGTAAATATAGCCCCAGTGGTAGTATACAGCAGCCCCACAGGTATATACAGCCCCAGTGGTAGTATACAGCCGCCCCACAGGTAAATACAGCCCCAGTGGTAGTATACAGCAGCCCCACAGGTAAATATAGCCCCAGTGGTAGTATACAGCAGCCCCACAGGTATATACAGCCCCAGTGGTAGTATACAGCAGCCCCACAGGTAAATATAGCCCCAGTGGTAGTATACAGCAGCCCCACAGGTAAATATAGCCCCAGTGGTAGTATACAGCAGCCCCACAGGTAAATATAGCCCCAGTGGTACTATACAGCAGCCCCACATATATATGCCCCAGAGGTATATACAGTGCCCCCTCATCTATATACAGCCCCCCGCCGCAATCCTGTAAAGGAATAGGTTAGTATACTTATCCATCCGCTGCAGCTGTCCCGCCGCCATCGCGATTCAGCATCTTCCGACTTCAGCGTCTCGCGTCTTCTTCCGGTTTCCTCCCCGGTCGCACAGGCAATGACGTCATTGCCTGCGACCATCGGAAGGAGACGCGAGACGCTGGAAGTCGGAAGATGCTGAATCGCGATGGCGGCGGGGCAGCTGCAGCGGATGGATAAGTATACTAACCTATTCCTTTACAGGATTGCGGCGGGGGGCTGTATATAGATCCGGGCACTGTATACTGTATACATTGTATACAGTATACAGTGACTCGCGTATAAGCCGAGGGGGGGACTTTTCAGCCCAATTTTTGGGCTGAAAAACTCGGCTTATACGCGAGTATATACGGCAATTGCACATCACCCTGAAAACACCATCCCCATGGCCAAACATGGTGGTGGCAGCATCATGCTTTGGAGAGGCTTTTCCTTGGCAGAAACTGGGATGCTAGTCAGAGGTGATGGATAGATGGACTGAGTTAAATACAGGGCAATCCTGGAGAAAATTCTGTTGGAGGCTGCAAAAGACCGGAGACTATGGTGCAGGGTTTGGACACACTGGCGTGAAACCCGGATGACTGCAATGCGAGTAAAAATTGCATTGCAGTCAGACCAATATTATTCAATGTCTGAGAGCACATTGGCGAGTGTCGGCTGTTTTGTTTCTCGTCCGCTTCGCGGACTACAAAGTCAGTCGCAACATGCTGCGACAGTATGCAATTCACGGCCGAGACTCGTCAATGCAAGTCTATGGGTCCGACAGAATCACGGACCGCAGTCTGACCACACATGGACCATCCGAGTCGGATCCGATTTTGTATTTGATACATTATTATTCTGTAGCTAAGACAACTGTAAAATGTTCCTGTAAATGATTATACAGTAAATAGCTGCTGAGGAAAAAAACGGATTGCACTCGGATGTGATCTGAGAAAAATGTCGGACACTCGCATAGCAGTTGGATGCAAAATGGACCAAAACTCGGATGACACTCGTCCAACTCTCGGATCTATCAATCGAGCCGTTTTTCCACACACCAGTGTGTTTCCAGCCTTAGGCTAGGGTACATTTGCGGTTTTGTTTTCAAAATAGGATCCGGTTTTAATCATTAAAAATGGTCAAAACCGGATCCGGTTCCGCATCCATAGGCTACAATACAAGAAAACGGATTGCACTTAATGCAATCCAGTTACCGCATCCGGTTTTGCAGCCTGCGGTAAAAAAACGGATCCGTTTTTTTTTTTATAATGGGCGTCTATGGCAACTGGATTTGGTACCGCAAGGTACATGAATGTACCTTGCTGTACCGGATTTGGTTTTTAGTGCCACCATTACTGGATCCAGATCTGCAATGTGATGCCAAATGTGAAGGCACACGGTAATACCGGATTCGGTAATGGATCCGGTTCCGGATTGTGCCTTCCAAATGTGACCCCAGCCTAAGGCTCAGGCTGTGGTCACACAGGCCAGCTGTTTTTGCTCTTGATCCGTTTTTTGGAAATGTTTTCCCTTTTTTTTTCTAAGTCCATTAACGGATGGGCCACTTTATGGGTCATTCCGTTTTTGAAGACTTCTTCCCAGGGTCGAAAAACTGTTGCAAGCATCGTTTTTGGGTGCTGGAAAAAATGGACTGTTTCATGGGGCCCTATGGGAAACAGATCCATTGAGAGATGGCACATATAGGCACCATCCGTTAGCGGATCTGTTTTTACTAGCCATTTTTTTGGCAAAAAAGTCCAAAAAATGCAGATCAGCACAGGAGGCTCAAAAAGCACCCAAAAAAAGCGGATTTGATAAACGGAACACTATGAAAAACGGATTGGCGTGTGTGATTACAGCCTCACCCTCCAGTAGGACGAAGACTCTAAATAACCTGCCAGAGCTACAATGGATTGCTAAGCATATTTATGTGTGTGAATGGTCCAGACCTAAATCCCATTGATAATCTATGGCAAGACTTGACTGTTTCTGTTCACAGATGTTGCCATACAATCTCACCGAGCTACAGTTGTTTTGCTAAAATAATTGTCAACAAATTCAGCCTCTAGATGTACTATGGGCCGCTTCACACTGCAGCGTGATCTGGTCCGGTGCTGCCTGGGATGACCCAGACAGCCGTGGATCGGATCAGCACACAGGACTGGGGGGCTAATATGCCCTCCGGTCCGATGTGCAGCCGCACGCAGCTGAAGTCGCTGACAGGTCAGGACTGCGGCGCAGCAGTCCTGACTTATCAGCAGCAGGAATTGAGTGTGGCTGCACATCGGACCGGAGGGCATATTAGCCCGCCAGTCCTGTGTGCTGATCCAGTCCGCGGCTGTCTGGTTCATCCCGGATCACGCCGCAGTGTGAAGCCGGCCTAAACTGGATGAGACAGACCTCAGAAGACTTGCAGCAGAAACTGCAGCAAAGGGTGAGCTTACAAGATATTGACTCATAGGGCTGAATACAATTGCACATCACAATTTTCAGATTTATATTTTTTAATAGAAAACCATGTATCATTTCTTTTACAGTTAATATATACTTGCTACTTAGTGATAACACATAAAATACATTTAAGCTTGTGGGTCTAATGTGAAAAAATTTGGAAAAGTTCATGGGGAGTGAATACTTTTTCAAGCACTGTATGTGATCCTATTTCTTTTCAACACACAGTATGATCTGTGAGACTACAGTATATGTTTGAGTCTTGTGCAATTAAAGAATTGTCTGGCTAGAAAATGAAAACTTTACGTATAGCAGCGTTTCTTCTCCCTTCCTTCTCAGACATTTCTGTAGATGGGAGAAGAATTGAAAGATCAATGTAGTGTGAAAACTATGAACTTCAGAGATCTTTCTTTGTTGATTTTGTGCATGAACTAATACAATGGGTATGGAAAGTATTCAGACCCCTTTATATTTTTCACTCTTTGTTTCATTGCAGCCATTTGGTAAATTCAAAAAAGTCCCTTTTTTCTCATTAATGTACACTCTACACCCCATCCTGACTGAAAAAAGCCAGAAATGTAGACATTTTTGTAAATGTATTAAAAAAGAAAAACTGAAATCTCACATGGTGATTAGTATTCATCCCCTTTGCTCAGTATTGAGTATTTGCACCTTTTGAGCCCATACAGCCATGAGTCTTCTTGGGAATGATGCAGTCCCACCCTCCCTTGATTTGGGGATCCTCTGCCATTCTTCCTTGCAGATCTTCTCCAGTTCGTCAGGTTGGATGGTGAACGTTGGTGGAGCCATTTTCAGGTCTCAGGGCTCAGGCTGGGCCAGTCAGGAATGATCACAGAGATGTTCTGAAGCACTCCTTTGTTATTTTAGCTGTGTGCTCAGGGTCATTGTCTTGTAGCAAGGTGAACCTTCGGCCAAGTCTGAGGTCCAGAGCATCTCAGGAAGAGGTTTTCATCCAGGATATCTCTGTACTTGGCCACATTCCTGTTTCCTTCGATTGCAACAAGTCATCCTGTCCCTGCAGCTGACAACTTCCTCCCCTCCCCATAGCATGATGCTGCTGCCACCACCATGTTTCACTGTTGGGATTGTATTGAGCAGGTGATGAGCAGTGCCTGGTTTACTCCACACATTACAATTATCCCCAAAAAGGTCTATCTTCATCTCATCAGACTAGAGAATCTTACTTCTCATAGTCTAGGAGTTCTTCATGTTTTTTTGCAAACTCTAGGTGGCTTTCATATGTCTTGCACTGAGGATAGGCTTCCGTTGGGCCATTCTACCATTCTACTGGTGGAGGGCTGCAGTGATAGTTGACTTTGTGGAACTTTCTCCAATCTCCTTACTGCATCTCTAGAGTTCAGCCACAGTGATCTTGGGGTTCTTCTTTACCTCCCACCAAGGCTCTTCTCCCACTATTGCGCAGTTTGGCTGGACGGTCAGGTCTAGGAAGACTTCTGGTGGTACCAAACTTCTGTCATTTAAGGATTATGGAGGCCACTGTGCTCCTAGGAACCTTGAGTACTGCAGAAATTCTTTTGTAACCTTGGTCAGATCTGTGCCTTGCCACAATTCTGTCTCTGAGCTCCTTGGGCAGTTCCTTTGACCTCATGATTCTCATTTGGTCTGACATGCACTGTGAGCTGTGAGGTCTTATATAGACAGGTGTGTGCCTTTCCAAATCAAGTCCTATCAGTTTAATTAAATACAGCTGGACTTCAGTGAAGGAGTAGAACCATCTCAAGGAGGATCACAAGGAAATGGACAGCAGGTGACTTAAATACGAGTGTCTGAGCAAAGGGGCTGAATACTTATGACCATGTGAGATTTCAGCTTTTCTTTTTTAATAAATTTGGAAAAATTTCTACATTTCTGTTTTTTTTTTCAGTCTAGATGAAATGCAGAGTGTACTATGAGGGAAAAATGAACTTTTTTGAATTGACCAAATGGCTGCAATGAAAGAAAGAGTAAAAAATGTAAAGGGTCTGAATACTTTCCATATCCACTGTATGTACTGGATACTGTGTGCTAAAAACACACAAAAAAGGAAACTCTGTTCACGTTGACTGAGGTTTGTTGGGATCTGCCGAGGTAACAGCTATTTTGATCAAAACAATATTGCAGCATGCAGAGCGATTCTTTCTCTCAAATATTATTGGAAGCTGCGCTAAGTTAATCTCTGGAGGCAGCGTTATGTTCCAGGCATCATGCGCCCCATAGCCTGGAACAGGTCATTTACATAGTCATAAAATATGATTTCTCCACAGCAAAGCATCTGATATGAGGCAGACAGGTATGAGTTTTTCCAGCAGTCTATAACTTGTATGCCTATATTAGTAGTTTAGACAGGTCAGTTGTGATGATGGATTCCCTTTAAAATTAGACAGCTTAGAATTAGACTAAATGAGCCAAATTAATCAGAATGGCGCCTCTTTAGATCCTTTTGTCTAACTTTATACCACTTACTGTTTAGCTTATATAAGCCATTATTTGTAATGCAATTTGGTTCATCTAATGCCATGTTCCTTTGTCAAGTGAGACAGAAAAAGTCTCTGAAATGTACTGTAGTTTAATTCAGAATTGTGGTATATGCTGAATAGCAAATTTGCCCCATTTGACTTTACAGTCGCCGTCATGAATCTTCTTTTAAAATGTGTAATTGATGAATGTGCTGCCCAGCATATGAAAAACAATCCTTTTTAAGACAATGAAGAACAATCTACAGTATACCTTGACTAAAGAGCTCAGCCACAGAATTAAACTCCTAACTCAATTTACTATATGTCAAATTAAATTTCCCCATTAAAATTAATTTAAATGCAATTACGGTAATCTGTTCTAAGTCCTACTTATGGCCCCTTATTCTGGTATATAGGATCCTCATTCTTGTACTGTACAACCCCTGGCAAAAAGTCTGGAATCATCTGGCTTGGAGGATGTTCATTCAGTTGTTTAATGTTGTAGAAAAAAGCAGATCACAGACATGGCACAAAACTAAAGTCATTTCAAATGTCAACTCTCTGCCTTCAAGAAACACTAAAGAAATCTTGAAAAAAAATGTGCCAGCCAGTAACAGTTACTTTTATAGACCAAGCAGGGGGAAAAAGTGATGGAATCCCTCAATTCTGAGGAACAAATTATGGAATCATGACAAACAAACAAAACAACACTCAAATACATGACTAGTATTTTGTTGCCCCACCTCTGGCTTTAATAACAGCTTGCAGTCTCTGAGGCATGGATTTAATGAGTGACAAACAGTACTCTTCATCAATCTGGCTCCAACTTTCTCTGATTGCTGTCCCCAGATCAGCTTTGCAGGTTGTAGCCTTGTCATGGACCATTTTCTTCAACTTCCACCAAAGGCCATGGCATTGACCTTATGTCTTCTTTCAAGGAATGTTTTCACAGTTTTTGCTCTATGGGAGGATGCATTATCATCTTGAAAAATGATTTCATCATCCCCAAACATCCCTGATAGGATAAGAAAAGTGTCCAAAATATCAATGCAAACTTGGGCATTTATTAAGATGTAATGACAGCCATCTCCACAGTGCTTTTATCTGACATGCAGCCCCATATCATCAATGACTGTGGAAATTTGCATGTTCTCTTTAGGCAGTCATCTTTATAAATCTCATTGGAACGACACCAAACAAAAGTTCCAGCATCATCACCTTGCCCAATGCAGATTCATGATTCATCACTGAATATGACTTTCATCCAGTCATCTACAGTCCATGATTGCTTTTCCTTAGCCCATTGTTATCTTTTTTTTTTTTTTTGTTTAGGTGTTAATGATGGCTTTTGTTTAGCTTTTCTGTATTTAAATCCCATTTGGTCACAGACATTGACTCCAGTTTCCTCCCATTCGTTCCTCATTTGTTTTGTTGTGAATTTCCTGTTTTTGAGACATATTTTTTTAGTTTCCGGTCTTGACGCTTTGTCTTCCTTGGTCTACCAGTATGTTTCCCTTTAACAACCTTCCCATGTTGTTTGTATTTGGTCCAGATTTTAGACACAGCTGACTGTGAACAACCAACATCTTTTGCAACATGTTGCATGTTGATTTACCCTCTTTTAAGAGTTTGATAATTCTCTCCTTTGTTTCAATTGACATCTCTCGTGTTGGAGCCATGATTCATGTCAGTCCACTTGGTGCAACGGCTCTCCAAGGTGTGATCACTCCTTTTTAGATGCAGACTAAACAAGCAGATCTTATTTGATGCAGGTGTTAGTTTTGGAAATGAAAATTTACAGGGTGATTCCATAATTTATTCCTCAGAATTGAGTGATTCCATAATTTTCCCCCTGCTTGGTCTACAAAAGTAACCGTTACTGACTTTTTTTTTCAATATTTAATAAAGGAAGTGTATAGGCCCAGCGTAACTTATTTTATATCAATGGCTTATTTATACTATTTCTTATGGTAAAAAACAGTTACAATAGAAGTGTATGTTTTTAACCATATATTGGGTATTTATTTAAAATTCAATCTTTCAATAAAATCTTTATAAAAAATGTTTAAAAATGTTTTAAAATTCCTCAAATTCTGATTTTTGTTGTATATATGTGTGGTGGCCTTAACTCATGCAGGCAGCTGACAGCATGTGGAGCACAGCACTTACATGCTCCCACACACCATCAACTGCCTGCATGAGATGAGGAGGCCACAAAGTGGGGGACCAGAGGGAGGCTGAGTACAATGTTTTTTTTTTTATTGTGTAGCATGATGCAGATGCTGATCAGTGTGTGAGCGCCGCCCTCCCACATGACATCCTATGCCGAGATATTGTACTCGCTGCTCTCCACACCAGGGATGAAGGGCGGTTGGAACAGGGAATATTCAATTTCTTAATGAGCAAGCACATGTGATCACGCGACAGCTGCTCATAAACCAGATTTGTGCTTGCATCATAAAGCAAAAACGACATGGAGCGATGGCTCATATGCATTTGTTAGTCAAGTTATTACTGCACGTAGAACAGTGGAGATTATTATTATTTATTTAGAGAGTACTATTGATTCCATGGTGCTGTACATGAGAAGGGTTACATACAAACAAATTAAAATACAATGAACAAACTAACAGTGACAGACCGATACAGAGGGGAGAGAAGACCCTTTGTTGCTTACATTCTATAGGGCAATGGGGAGGGTGACAGTAGGTTGGTTCTGCTCTTGTGGTGGTGGAGCACCAGGTCCAGTGGTGGTGAGATGGCATCATGGTAATTGCAGTCTGTAGGCAATTCTAAATAGATGGGTTTTCAGGTTTCGCTTGAAGGTTCCGAGTGTAGGAGATAGTTGGACGTTTTGAGGTGTAGAATTCTAGAGGATGGGGGGATGCTTGTGCGAAGCCTTGTAGGCAGTTAGATGAGGAACATACAAGTGTGGGGGAAAGGAGGAGGTCTTGGGAGGGTCAAAGATTACAACTTGGATTATATCGGGAGATTAGTTCAGAGATATATGGGGGGACAGATTGTGGACGGCTTTGAAAGTCAATGTTAGTAGTTTGAATTGGATACGCTGGTGAATTGGGAGCCAGTGGAGGGATTTGCAAAGGGGAGAAGTGGAGGAGGAGCAGCGAGGAGAGCGGTGGAAAAGTCGGGCAGCTGAGTTAAAAGACATATTGGAGAGGTGCAAGAGTGTTAGCAGGGAGGCCACATAGGAGGAGGTTGCAGTAGTCGAGACGGGAAATGATGAGGACATGCACTAGTAGTTTAGTAGATTGAGGGTTGAGGAAGGGACGGATTCTGGAAATATTTTTGGATTGGAGGCAGCAGGAGGTGGCGAGAGCTTGGATGTGGTTTGAAGGATAAGGCAGAGTTAAGGATCACTCCGAGGCAGCGGACTTCAGGTACAGGGCAAAGTGTGATATCATTTATTGTAATAGACAGATCAGGTAAAGGAGGTGCGCGAGATGGGGAAAAGATGTTGAGTTCAGTTTTGTCTATGTTTAGTTTAAGGAAGCGAGAGGAAAAGAAGGATATGGCTGACAGATACTCTAGGATTCTGGACAGCAGAGAGGTGACGTCAGGGCCAGAGAGGTAGATCGGAGTGTCGTTAGCGTACAGGTGGTACTGGAATTCATGGGATTTTATGAATTGTCATAGGCCAAGGGTATAGATGGAAAAAAGAAAGGGTCCCAGGACAAAGCCTTGAGGAACCCAAACAGAGTTGATGGGGCGAGGAGGTCGTGTGGGAGTGGGAGACACTAAATGTGCAATTGGAAAGGTAGGAGATCCAGGCGAGAGCAAGGTCAGTGATGCCAATAGAAGAGAGGAACTGTAATAGGAGGCAGTGGTTGACGGTGTTGAATGCAGAGGACAGGTCAAGAAAGAGGAGGATGGAGAAGTGTCCGTTAGCTTTGACGGTAAGTAGGTCGTTAGTAATTTTGGTTAAGGTGGTTTTGATGGCGTTGTGGGGGCCGAAGTCAGACTGAAGGTTGTCAAAGAGAGAGTAAGATGAGAGGTGTGATGAGAGTACAGTGTGGACATGCTTTTCAAGAAGTTTGGAGGCGAACAGGAGCAGGGATATGGGCTGGTAGCTGGATGTGGAGGGACGGCTTCCTTAATATAGGTGTAATTGTTGCGTGTTTGAAAGCAAAAAGAAAGGTACCAGAAGTTAGTGATAGGTTGCATAGGTGAGTTAGAGCTGGGATAAGTTTGGGGGTGAGGTGGAGGAAGTGGGATGGGGTCCGATGCACAAGTGGTGAGGTGCGATCTGAAGAGGAGGTGTGCAAGTATTCCTTTAGTAATGGAGGGGAGGAGGGTTAGTGGGTCAGAGGAGTGGTCTGGTATACATGGGGGTTGTAGTGGTTGGGTAGCAAAGATTTGTCTGATCTGGTCGATCTTGTTGGTGAAGTGTGTTGCAGAGTCTTCTGCAGAAATATGAGAAGTAGGAGGGGGCAGTGGGGGGTGAAGGAGGGAGTTAAATGTGTTGAATAACTGCCTGGAGTTGTGGGACAAAGAGGATATGAGGGTAATGAAGTAATTCTGTTTAGTGGTGGTGAGTGCTGACTTGAATTTGAGAACTGCTTGTTTGAATGCTGTGTAGTCTTCTTGTGAGATGATATGCATTTGATTTGTGACCTCCTATACTGCAAGGAAAAGGCGTCTGCATGTAAATCAGGCTTACGGGGCATTTCCCCTACAGATTGTACATTAGTAAGTAAGATAAATTACACATATAAATAATAAGACCCCCTACTGCATTAAAAATGTGCACAAAATATCTAAGGATTAGAAAACCCCTTTAATTTAGGTTTGCATAATTGCATGCTACATAAATGAGACCTGTCCGGAAAAAAGGTAAATTTGGATAGTTCATGAAAATATACTTATTTGATTACAGGTAACAGAAATCCCATTCTGAACAGCATGAGCCAGAAAAAAGATAAGCTTCACTTTGGCAAAAGGCAAAAATGTTTCACCTTCAAGATTTAGGTGTGTATTATTCCTCATTACTAATTGTGAATTATTCTGTGTATTTGCTCTAGTGTATCTTGATATTTGGAAACCAACGTTATATTCAAAAAAATTTTATGTGGTTTCTGAGGCTGGCTGCACACCGCGGCAGCGTCCGATCCGGGGCTGTCAGGGATGACCCAGTTTGGGGAGATTTGGGGACGCCAATTTGGGGAGATTTTTCTCCCCGGACACAAACGTTGCAAGCAATGTTTTTGTGTCCGGGAGAAAAATCTGAATTATCCCTGATTCGTCTGGAGAGATGGCTCCACTCGGTCCCATAGGATACTATGGGGCGAAAAATCCGGTCCGGGGCTGTCTGGTTTACAACGGACAGCTCCAGATCGGATCTTGCCGCGGTGTGAAGCCAGCCTGAGTCGAAGCAGGTTTTTCTCTAAAATTATCATAAAAAAACTACAAATAATTAAAAAAAGAAAAAAGCTTCTTTTAATTTAATTTGGAAACCGACATTGCTGTTCACACAGCTAGGTTTTTTCTGATGCAGTTTTTAAAAAACTTGAAGTGGGTAATAGTGAAGGGTCACTGCTTTAATGTAGAATTTGTGCCAAACTTTACTAAAAATTGCAAAATATGCTGAAAATGCTTTTCAAAAACTGCATCAGAACTGAAAAACATTATAAAAGAGCTTGGATTTCTGACGTGGATTTCTCTGAAAAGATAAGTGTGAGTTTTCCACCTCAAAAAGCCTCTGTGAGCTCACCCCTCTCTTTGTGTTTCCAGTCTTTGTGAACTCACCCCTCTTGTTTTCAGCCTCTGTGAGCTCACCCTCTCTGTTTTCAGCCTCTGTGAGCTCACCCCTCTTTGTTTTCAGCCTCTGTGAGCTCACCCCTCTCTTTGTGTTTCCAGCCTCTGTGAGCTCACCCCTCTCTGTTTTCAGCCTCTGTGAGCTCACCCCTCTCTGTTTTCAGCCTCTGTGAGCTCACCCTCTTTGTTTTCAGCCTCTGTGAACTCACCCCCTCTTTGTGTTTTCAGCCTCTGTGAGCTCACCCCTCTTTGTTTTCAGCTTCTGTGAGCTCACCCCTCTTTGTGTTTTCAGCCTCTGTGAGCTCACCCTCTCTTTGTGTTTTCCCGTCTTGTGAACCTCCCTCTCTGTGTTTTCAGCTCTGTGAGCTCACCCTCTCTGTTTTCACCTCTGTGAGCTCACCCTCTTTGTTTTCAGCCTCAGTTGTTCACTTACCTCTTATTGTGATTTCAACACTTGTGAGCTCACCCTCTCTGTTTTTCAACCATCTGTAGCTAACCTCTTGTTTTCAGCCTCTGTACCACCTCTTTGTATTTTCAGCCTCTGTGAGCCTCACCCCTCTTATGTTTTCAGCTCTGTGAGCTCACCCTTCTTTGTGTTTTTCAGTTCTGTGAGCTCACCCCTCTTTGGTTTTTCAGGTCTGTGGCTCACCTCTTTTTGTGTTTCCAGCCTCTGTGAGCTCACCTCCCTCTTTGTGTTTTCAGCCTCTGTGAGCTCACCCCTCTTTGTTTTCAGCCTCTGTGAGCTCACCCCTCTCTTTGTGTTTTCAGCCTCTGTGAGCTCACCTCTCTCTCTGTGTTTTCAGGCTCTGTGAGCTCACCTCTCTCTCTGTGTTTTCATCCTCTGTGAGCTCACCTCTGTGTTTTCAGTCCCGAAATTTTTTTACTTGACGTTTTTGGCTTTCTATAATATTCATCAGAATTTTTAAAACTATTGTGCAAAAAAAAAAAAAGTGCAGTGATCAGCAATGTGGTTTTCCAACTCAAATCGATAGGAAATTAATTTAAAGAGTATTTCATCTGAATACACTACAATATCCATTTGAATACCTTTTTACACAGTCAGGCAAAGTAAACTATCCTCACTGAACGATCTATATTAAATCTCTCGGAGCTCATGGACTGCTATTGCTCTTGGCAGATTAAACATGTTTTTGATGTGTTTCTGCTTGAGATGCAACATGTCATGGGGTGGTATCTGTGGGTGAGCTCTGTTTCTCTGGGTATGAGGGTGAGGACTACGGAGACAATACACCTTTAGTAGGCCGCATGATGCTGGAGACTTCAATTGGCCACGACGACAAGTTAACCAAGTCATTGAGGGAGACCACCAGTTCTTTAAAACCATTATTTTAGAGCACAAACTCTTGATGGTAACTATATACAGCAGATACCAGGTACACAACTTGACATACGTTTCTTCATGAGTGCAAAGTTCCTCTACATGTGGTTTCTATAGATCTTCAACCCCACTTGTTCCTGCCTCCAATATCTTCTTTCTCCACCACCCAGCTTAGTACAACAGTACAGTCCATGAAAGTCATTTCCTCTTCTCGTGATTCCACATCTTATTCTCCTCTTAAAGGGACTGGTTTGCTAATATGGCCAGACTCTGCTTCAAGCTTTCTGACATTTGGGGAACTTCTGCCTGGGCACTCACTTCGGCTCATGTTCGGTTCCATTCTGGCCCCTTACCTTTGAGTTGTAAGCTTGGGGCCCTACTGCTAGACGTCCTCTCTCTAGGGCCGTGTCCTCTAAGCCACTCTGCGTGTTGGTCAAGTTCTTACTCCTTGTTCAGGAACTCTCTTCCCTTTACCTCGGTATCTCCACTCAGGATCTCGCTTCACTGTCTTGGTTTCCTCTCGTTCATGGGACACCTACATCATGCGTCAGGCTTCAGCAAATCAGAGAGACAATCTGATCTTCCTACAGGAAACTGTCACTGTCCCTGTATTGTAGGTCTTCCCACTATGGTCTAGTCCAAAATATTAACTCTCTGCTACCCTACTGTGTACATAACACAATACAACACTACACATATCAGAAGGCACATTATCAGCACTCATCACATTATAACAACACTATTGATGTCTTTGAACATGGGCAGTATGTCCATCTTCTTCCATGGAAATGGAGATTCTACAAATCTCATCCACTTTACTCAAACTATCAAAATCTCATCGTGGGCACAACTAAAGGCCCTGTTGCACCTTGCGACATCGCCCCTACGTCGTGTGATGTGAAATCAGGCGGCCGATATGGGGTGATGTGTACACATGTAACTGGCCGCTGGCGACCTGACAGGCGATGGGGGCGATAGGCTCCCATTGTCCTGCATTGCGACTGGGGTTTTGAGACACCCCGGCGGCGATGCCGCCTGTCAGCTGCCAGGGCGCCGCCGGAGGTGTCGCGCCATGTAAATGGAGGACGGCGACGCTGGCGGGGCGCCAAAAACGTGCGTACATCCGACATCTCAGGCGGCACCCTTAGGCATCTTGTGTTGTCCTCCCCACTTCTCTGTGGACAGATCTCATGGTGTCAAATGAACCTAAATGATCTATTAGGTTTTTAAGCTTTTCTGTATTAAATCTTGTTTACTCACTATTGTCTTTCACACACCAGACATGGAATATCTGGCACCTGTTAATATCCACATCTTTCCTTGTACTTGTGTAAAACATAATACTGGATTCTCATACTTCATATACTAAGCTGCCCTTACAAGGCTTACACTTTATTTACACCTCTTTAAGCAAACACTTTGCTTAATTCCCAAAAGCAAACAAACTTGGTATGTCCGCATGACTGATCTCTAGATCTTTGTCACCGGTGAATATATAAATGCAGTGGAAATTTTGATCAGAGAATAACTGAAAACATTGCTGCCCTTTGACTCCAACCACATTGGGGTTTTGCTGCTTTTATCCCACATAAATGGTTAAAACTGCTTTTGGTGAATATACCAGTCTAACTTGTTCAGAAACTGTCACGATTCTGATGCTCTGTAACTTGCATTTGTGACGCTGAGGAAGTCAAGTAGTTTGAGGTCAAAAGCTAAGAGGGTTCGTCATAGACAGAGGGTGAGACAAAAGTGTGGTCAGGTCACAGCCGGGGCAGAATTAAAAGAAGGTAGTGGATCAAGACAAAGGGGCTGGACAAAAGGATGGTCAAGGCAAATCCAAAGTCAGACAGCAAAGATCAGAATCTACAAACACAGAGCAAGCACACACCACTTAACAAAGCTACAACTGGCAGTGATTGAAGGCAGAGGCAGCTAAATAGCAAAGTAAAAACTCCAAACAGGAGACACAAAGAGGAAACCTCACATGTCCTGGAACTGATCAGATGGCTGAGCTGTCAAAAGCAATTCTGACAGCTCAGCACACCCCTGCCTCCAATTGGATGGCTGAACTTTCCATCACCATACTGACAGCTCAACACATCAATGCCAAAGATTGGATGTCAGTCACCACATCCAAATGTGGTATAAGAAATCATGACAGCCTTCCAATCTTGAGTGGTTGGTTCCTTTTCATCATCATTCTGCCAGCACTGTAAGAGCTAGAACTTCCTTTTCTTACTTTCCAGAATGCATTGCACTTATTATTGTTCAGTAGCATGCATACCTTGAAATGAAACCCCACCTAGCATATGGCTGTATGTAATTTGACACAGGAAAGGAGGAGTAAGCAAATACATATCCCCACTTTCTGCATCATCAAAATGTTTTATTTTTCACTCTTCATACGGCTGGAATCACACGACTGTATGATTGCATCACAGTGCCCGGACGAGCCATCAGCTCCCCTGACACCAGTGTGACAGCTGGATAGAAATACAGTGCCTTGTGAAAGTATTTGGCCCCCTTGAACTTTTCAATCTTTTGCCACATTTAAGGCTTCAAACATAAAGATAGAAAATTCTATTTTTTTGTGAAGAATCAACAACAAGTGGGACACAATCGTGAAGTGGAACGAAATTTATTGTATATTGTAAACTTTTTTAACAAATAAAAAACTGAAAAGTGGGGCGTGCAATATTATTCGGCCCCCTTGAGTTAATACTTTGTAGCGCCACCTTTTGCTGCGATTACAGCTGCAGTCCTTGGGGTATGTCTCTATCAGTTTTGCACATTGAGAGACTGAAATTCTTGCCCATTCTTCCTTGCAAAACAGCTGGAGCTCAGTGAGGTTGGATGAGAGCGTTTGTGAACAGCAGTTTTCAGCTCTTTCCACAGATTCTCGATTGGATTCAGGTCTGGACTGTGACTCGGCATTCTAACACCTGGATATGTTTATTTTTGAACCATTCCATTGTAGATTTTCCTTTATGTTTTGGATCATTGTCTGGTTGGAAGATAAATCTCTGTCCCAGTCTCAGGTCTTTTGCAGACTCCAACAGGTTTTCTTCCAGAATGGTCCTGTATTTGGCTCCGTCCATCTTCCCATCAATTTTAACCATCTTCCCTGTCCATTCTGAAGAAAAGCAGGCCAAAACCATGATGCTGCCACCACCATGTTTGACAGTGGGATGGTGTTTTGAGGGTGATGAGCGTGTTGCTTTTATGCCAAACATCTTGGATGTTTAGAGGGACGACCGGGTCTTGGTAGATTTGCAGTGGTCTGATACTCCTTCCATTTCAATATGATCGCTTGCACACTGCTCCTTGAGATGTTTAAAACTTGGGAAATCTTTTTGTATCCAAATCCGGTTTTAAACTTCACCACAACAGTGTCTCGGACCTGCCTGGTGTGCTCTTTGGTCTTCATGATGCTCTCTGCACTTGAAACAGAACCCTGAGACTATCACAGAGCAGGTGCATTTTACGGAGAGTTGATTACACACAGGTGGATTCTATTTATCATTACCAGTCATTTAGGACAACATTGGATCATTCAGAGATCCTCACTGAACTTCTGGAGTGAGTTTGCTGCACTGAAAGTAAAGGGGCCGAATAATATTGCACGCCCCACCTTTCAGTTTTTAATTTGTTAAAATTTAAAATATCCAATAAATTTCGTTCCACTTCACAATTGTGTCCCACTTGTTGATTCTTTACAAATTTGTTTTATATCTTTTATGTTTGAAGCCTGAAATGTGGTAAAAGGTTGAAATGTTCAAGGGGGCCAAATATTTTCACAACACACTGTACATGAAGCTGTCATTCTCAGGACAGGAGAGCAGCCAGCCAGTCCGGACAGTGAGGTGCGATCCTCATGCAAGTCATACAGCAGTGTAACTCCAGCCTAAAGCAATATGTAGTACGATGTTTATAAAACAATTGATTGCTCTTCTAAAAGAATTTTCAGGCTTGTTAAACTCACAACTGAAGCCATGAGAATAAAAGAAGATATAGTCACCCAGTAAATCTGCTCCTCATCCAGCAGTACGATTCCAATGGTCTCCAGCAGACCAGATGTGATGACATCCTGCCACCATTCCCGAGATAATCTGTACCACAGTGCTCAGGTCTGGTGTCATCACATCATCGCTTCTGGTCCTGCGGAGATCATTAGAACCACGGTGCTGAGTTGGATAGTGGAATCTCAAGCTGAATATATATTTTATCTCCACAATGGAAAGTCAGAAAAACACGCTAGGGGTACTTGACACACTACAACATTCCTAGCGATGTCGCTGAAACGGCACAGGTTTTGTGACGTAACAGCGACCTCGCTAGCAATGTCACAGTGTGTGACACGCACCAGCTACCTGGCTCCTGCTGTGAGGTCGCTGATCGTTGCAAATCGTTCAGGACCATTTTTCGGTCCTTGGTCTCCCGCTGGTCAGCACACATCACTGCGTGTGACAGCAAGAGACCAACCATCAGCGACCTCACAGGCTGGTAACTATGATAAACAGCGGGTATCTAGGCAGTGTGCGCTGTCCCAGTACCCGATGTATACCTTGTTACCAGCCTTCTCTGCTTCTAGTCTGGTATCCAAGGTACACAGCAGCTAACTAGGGGGAGCGATGTGCTTAGATACCCACTGTGTACCTTCAATACCAGCCTCAAAGTAGAGAAGGCTGGTAACCAGGGTATACATTGGGTAACTAGGCAGCGCACGCTGCCTAGATACTTGCTGTTTATCATGGTTACCAGCCTGCCCCCGGTTACCGCAGCCTATCAGAAGACAGGAGCGGGAGCTCGACATCGTGGAAAGAATAGTGAGCTGTTTGACAGCTCACCAGCGACTTGCATAGAGACTTTCCAGTGATCCCAGCCAGGTCAGATTGCTGGTAGGATCGCTGGAATGTCTCAGCGTGTAAAGGGGGCCTTAAATCAAGGTTACATTGTCCCTGTGGAGTCATTGATTAGCTTGTAAACTCACCCGAATTTTATGCAAAAAAGGTTTACACACTTCTTTGTAACCAGTTCTGTTCCATATGGGTGCTATCCCATGCAACAATACTCTTCCTAGAAGCATTGAGAGCAGTTATTATTATTATTATTATTATTTATTTATATAGCGCCATTAGGTTCCATGGCGCTTTACATGAGGATAAGGGAGACAAGAACAAGTACACTAAATCTAGGCGATCAGGACGTACAGGTACAGGAGGGCCAGGGACCCTGTCCACGAGGGCTCACAGTCTAAGAGGGGAGGCTTAGGATACAGTAGGATGGGGGAATGTCAGGTATGGGGCGGTCGCCTGGGTCTCATGGCAGGTTGTAGGCTTGACGGAATAGGTGAGTCTTCAGGTGACACTTGAAGCTTCTCAGGGTAGGAGAGTGTCTGACGTGTTCGGGCAGGGAGTTCCAGAGTAAGGCAGATGCCCGGGAGAAGTCCTGGACTCGGTTGTGCGAAGAGGTGATGAGGGGGGAGGAGAGGAGGAGTTCTTGGGAGGAGCGGAGGTTGCGTGAGGGTAGGTATCGGGAGACCAGGTCGGAGATGTATGGTGGGGCCAGGTTGTGTATGACTTTGTACGCCATGGTTAGTGTTTTGAATTGGGATCTCTTGGAGGCAGGGAGCTAGTAAAGGGCTTGGCAGAGGGGGGAGACAGGGGAGTAGCGGGAGGACAGGTAGATTAGTCGGGCAGCGGAATTGAGGATAGACTGGAGAGGTGTGAGGGAGTTAGCTGGGAGGCCATTGAGAAGGAGGTTGCAGTAGTCAAGGCGGGAGATGATAAAAGCATGAATGAGTGTTTAAGCGGTGTCGTGGGTGAGGAAGGAGCGGATCCGCGAGATGTTCTTGAGCTGGAGCCAGAGGGATGTGGTGAGGGCCTTGATGTGGGGCTTGAAGGATAGGGAGGAGTCAAGGATTACCCCGAGGCACTTGGCTTGGTGGACTGGCGAGAGGGCGCAGTCGTTGACGCAGATGGATAGGTTGGGAGGTGGGGTGGAATTTCTTGGGGGGAAGACTATGAATTCAGTTTTGTCCATGTTGAGTTTAAGGAAGCGAGCAGAGAAGAAGGATGAGATGGCAGAAAGGCATTCTGGGATTTTGGAGAGTAGGGAGGTGATGTCAGGGCCGGACAGGTAGATTTGGGTGTCGTCGGTGTAGAGGTGGTACTGGAGGCCGTGGGACTCAATGAGTTGCCCTAGGCCGAGAGTGTATATGGAGAAAAGTAGGGGTCCCAGGACCGAACCTTGGGGGACTCCGACAGAAAGGGGGTAGGGTGAGGAGGAGGTGTGGGAGTGGGAGACGCTGAAGGTCCGGTCCGCTAGGTATGAGGAGATCCAAGAGAGCACAAGGTGGGTGATGCCGAGGGATTCCAGGATCTGGAGAAGAAGGGAGTGGTCAACCGTGTCGAAGGCGGCAGACAGGTCAAGGAGGAGGAGGATGGAGTAGTGCTGTTTGTTCTTGGCGGTCAGTAGGTCGTTGGTGACTTTGGTCAGGGCTGTTTCGGTGGAATGGAGGGGTCGGAAGCCGGACTGTAGGTGGTCGAAGTGGGAGCACGAGGAGATGTGAGAGGACAGTTCGGAGTTCTTCAATTAGGTAAAATGGCACATTTATACAGCATTGGATGGACAGGAGAATGTTTGTTACATTTCTCACCTATGAAGTGGATTCTCTAAGCTCCCATCGATTTGGTGCTGGTTGGGCTACAGTGTGTAGTCTAGGGTGACTCCCTGTCTTTTACTCTTAACTCCTATATGGAGGTGTGGACTTTATAACACAGAATTCCCATGTGTTTTCCCATATGGATACTTAATTAGTGACAGATGCACTGTAGTGGAAAACATTTTGCAAAGTCACGACTGTAGCTAATTGGAGGAATAGTGAACAGGATGGGAAAAGCTGGAGGATGACACAGATTTATACCTATATGGCTTCATTCACATTCACATATGCTGTTGAATTTTTTGAACTAGTCACATCTGCAAAATTGTGGACCTGACTGACTTTGTGCAGTGCTGTGTGTTCATCCACATAGTGGGTACGGTGTGAGAGCTGGCTGCATTTACATGCACTAGCTGGTTTCATAAATTGTTTGCTGTGTTTTATATATTTCCCCACCTGAGGTCTGTGCAGAAAATCACCCATGTGCTCTAGGAGGCTATCACAGGGCTCATGTGCTCTAGGAGGCTATCACTGGAGCCATGTGCTCTAGGAGGCTATCAATAGGCCCATGTGCTCTAGGAGGCTATCACTGGGCCCATGTGTTCTAGGAGGCTATCACTGGGCCCATGTGCTCTAGGAGGCTATCACTGGGCCCATGTGCTCTAGGAGGTTATTACTGGACCCATGTGCTCTAGGACGCTATCATTGGGCCCATGTGCTCTAGGAGGCTATTACTGGACCCATGTGCTCTAGGAGGCTATTACTGGGCCCATGTGCTCTAGGAGTCTATTCCTGGGCCCCTGTGCTATAGGAGTATATCATTAGCTCATGTGCTGTAGGAGGCTTTCACTGGGTCCATGTGCTCTAGGAGGCTATCATTGGGCCCATGTGCTCTACGAGGCTATCATTGGCCCTGTTTGCGTTCCATCTTCTACACCAAATTAAAATAAATTTACTTCTGACCTGTCCAAGGTTACATTCAGATAGAGTCATGATGAGTAATTCCAGAATAAGGTCGAGATCAGGAGCACAGTCAGTCTAGTAACAGGAAAAATAGCCAGGCAAAGATGTACCTTGATCTTCAGATGGGGGATCTTTAACAGCTTCTTCTTTAATAGGACATTGTACCTAAAGTCATCAGTGGACAGCAATAAGGAGTGGTAGCCACGTCATTGGCAGGTACAGAGAGGGTGTGAACAGGTTTTGTTTTTTTACAGACTGTGTAATAGATCCCATTGATGGTTTGAGACTGGAGCAGCCATGCAACTTTGGCTGCAACACAGGTCATGTGGCCAAAGATTGCTGTATGTGGCTGCTATATCACAGCATTGTGCAAGTGAATGGAACGCATGCAGTTACGTTGCAGTGGAGCAGCCGCTACAGCAATCTTAAATCCTAAATTGCGGCCAAAGTTGGCTTTTAGCCCCAAACAATGCAATTTTAATTATTTGTTCTGATTTGTTTTATTCATAGCTGCAGGGCTGAGGAGGAATATTCTCATGGCTCTTCTCATGACCCCAAAAAAGGTATGAATTCTACATTTTAGGTATTTATAATAATTGACAAATAAGAAATGACTTCACGTTCAAGAAGGCAAATATTCTAATTATATAAAGTGTGTTTTTCAGTTAGATAAGTATCATTATGGGCAGGTTCACATGACCGTATTTAGTCGCACGTCCCTCGGATCGATGTTATTCAATGAGGCAGAGCAGATGTCTGATATTTTTTTTACTTACGAAATTTGTGTTTGAAAAAAAAATTGCAACATTTAGGATTTTCCTATGTAAATTGGAGGAGACTCCACCATTCATGTCTATGGGTGATGGAAATGTAGTGAGGTGAGCAATTCAGATTGTATTATTGAAATGGACACTGAAGTGTAAACATTACACAGTCCGATACTGCCCCTTGTGGACAAGTGCTGAAACAAACGCAGGGAAGTGGGAAATTCCCTTTTCAGCAAATGTGTTTACTCAGGAAGAGAGAGCAGCAGGAAGTCAGTACAGATCCAGAGCTGAGCCAGGGAAGATCTGCCTGTGGATGTCTGTTGAAAGAGGGCTACTTTGCTACACCTTGCCGGAAAAATCACCCCGCAGAAGCCCCTGTGACTGATCCTGGGCCACTGGACTTTGGTGCTGTGACTCTGGCCGCTCTGCAAAACCTTGCCCGCCGAGCACCCGGAGTGCATGTGCAGGGGCCGTAACCGACATAAGTGAGCCATTTGTACTGCCGTGATCTTCCTTCTGCTGCTCGGTGTGCCCTGAGACTGGGAGAGACTAACAAAGAAAGATTCCGTTACCTGCGGAAGGAGACCAAAGAAGAAGACTGAGGAGTTTCCCCTTCAGCGCTGCACCGGGACCCGTCCTCGTGAGATCCCCAGGCCTGCGACGTGGGAGCGACATCTTCTTCTGTGATAGACTGGTACGTGATTTTAGGGAAAGTTAGGGAAAGATACCTTCATTGTTGTGTTTTTTTTCTTGCTGCGTACCCGGCAGAAGTGAAGATCCAGAGACTCTAATATATACAAGTGCGCATATAGTTCGGTTGACTGTGAGATAAACATGTTTGCCAGTAAAGAAACGTTATTATCGGTTAAACCTGAGTATGGGGATTCTGTTGAGAAAAATCATACACACACACCCGCGGCCTTACCACCGGTCGCTTCATCTGGCGTAGTCGGCAGGATGTGTGATCAACAGAATCTCCTCCCGGTAGTAGCTTATAACCAGACTTATACTACGGCCTGCAGGTCCATATCCGGTGCCAGCACTCCGAACAGTGACACGGAAGAATTGAAGCAGATAGTAGCAGAGTTGCAGAAACAGATACTACAGCTACAGCTCATGCTAGACCAACAGGCGGACAGGCAAGCGAGACAGCAACCCAGCCGGCCTATGGGAATGTGCTGGACATGCGGCGACCCCCGCCATAGGGCAAACCGTTGTCCGCATCCTCCACCTGTGGTCCGATATACCAGAACCAGCAAGTCATGCCCCACAACAGCAGCCACCTTTAAACTAGACGCCCCAGCCAAAGCGGCTCGCTCGGCAGGGGAGATCAGGGAAAAGGGTGTGAAGAGACAGAGCCGGACCGATAAGCAAGTACTGGCCACTCGGGTCCGGGGGACGGTGAAGTGGTTTAATGTCCGCGATGGGTATGGCTTCATCAACAGGAATGACACAAAGGATGACGTGTTTGTACATCAGACTGCCATAAAGCGTAACAATCCTCGTAAGTGCCTCCGCAGCGTTGGTGATGGGGAGGTGGTACAGTTTGATGTTGTGAAGGGAGAGAGGGGTACAGAGGCCGCCGCCGTCACCGGTCCTGGGGGTGTTCCCGTTAAAGGAAGCAGATTTGCCCCAAATCGGCACCGCTACCGCCGGCGATCCTACTCTCCCCGGGTAGAAAATGGGACTGAGTTTATTGGAGATATTGTGAGCCCTGAACAAGGGAGCGAAGGTGAACGGGGGGATGACTGTTTCCCCCAACAGAGGTTCCTACCCCGCCGGAGATCAATCCCTGTGATATCAACGGCCATCACTGCCTTGGAGCCGATGGTTGTTGACAGGGACTGTCAACCTTTAAGTGGGGGGTATGTAGTGAGGTGAGCAATTCAGATTGTATTATTGAAATGGACACTGAAGTGAACATTACACAGTCCGATACTGCCCCTTGTGGACAAGTGCTGAAACAAATGCAGGGAAGTGGGAAATTCCCTTTTCAGCAAATGTGTTTACTCAGGAAGAGAGAGCAGCAGGAAGTCAGTACAGATCCAGAGCTGAGCCAGGGAAGATCTGCCTGTGGATGTCTGTTGAAAGAGGGCTACTTTGCTACACCTTGCCGGAAAAATCACCCCGCAGAAGCCCCTGTGACTGATCCTGGGCCACTGGACTTTGGTGCTGTGACTCTGGCCGCTCTGCAAAACCTTGCCTGCCGAGCACCCGGAGTGCATGTGCAGGGGCCGTGACCGACATAAGGGAGCCATTTGTACTGCCGTGATCTTTACCACCGGTCGCTTCAGAAAAACAGATGGGCGGCACGGTGGCTTGGTGGTTAGCACTGCAGCCTTACAGCGCTGAGGTCCTGGGTTCAATTCCCACCAAGAACAACATCCTCCAGGAGTTTGTATGTTCTCGCTGTGTTTGCATGGGCTTCCTCCAGTTTCCTCCCACATTTGAAACACATACTGATAGGATGTTTAGATTGTGAGCCCCAATAGGGAAAGTATTGCAAATGTATATAAAGTGCTATGGAATTAATAGCCCTACATAAATATTATATTACAGTATGGCATCTGATTTTTATACATACATTGAAATTCCCGAAAATAGGAAACTGAAAATGGTCTTGTAAATTATTAACTGCTACTATAAAAAAACGTATTGCACGTGTAAGAAAAAAAGTTGTCATTTGGATGAAAATTAAACTGATTTTAATTTTTTTATACTGTCATCAGACCATAGCTTAAAGGAAACCTGCCAGAACATTTTTTCCCCCACCAAACTATTTATTTATGCATATAGTCTCCTTTAAAGACAAGTCCAGCAATACCTTAAAATGACTGAGAAATCAGTGTTTGAATTGATATTAAAAAAGATGCTAATGAACTATTGGCAGATCTGAAGCCTCTGTCACTCCAGCTCTATTCTTTCCCCAGAGCTGTCTCCTCTTATTTGACTGACAGCATCTATGGTGTGTGACTTCAAACAAAGGAGTTGTCATGTAAGAAGGAGGAGGTGGTGCTGGGTGGAGAATAGAGCTGGAGTGACAGAGGCTTCAGATCTACCAGACTTCCTCAATATCATCTGCATATCAATTCAACGCTTATTTGACAGTAATAGAGGAAAATAATGGTCACGTAAAGGTATTGTGGGACGTGTCTTTAAAAGAGTTACATGTGCAAATAAATAATCTTGGGTGTGAAATCCAGCGGACAGAGTCTCTTTCATTGCAACATGAATCAATGTATCTTATATAGAAATGTGTTATTATTCCTTCTACTGTACTTGTGAATAATCTGTGTAGGTTAACAATTACTCACCTGATCCCTTAGGTTGACATTTGTGTACTGTGGTCTTAGTACGGATACCGTGCAGATGCGGAGGTTGAGTATGGGTCAGATGATCCTCTGATCTGTTTCAGACATAATGATCCATAGTCGGACCATCATACTCACACTCTGAATCCAACCTTATCTGCTGTTTATTAATACCGTGTTTCCCCGAAAGTAAGGCCCTGTCTTACATTCTTTTGGGGGCCAAAAGTGGCCCCCGGCCTTACTTTCGGGGGGGCCTTACATTGGGTGCCCCAGCAGTGTGGCCTACAGGCCCCCTCCTGCTGGGACACTGCGGGAGCGGGTCGCACGTCACGTGCGCCCGCTCATTACATATGCACTGCATCCCCCTGTCAATCAGCGACAGGGGGAGCAGTGCATTATACAGTATATATGGGCCCCCTATTGCTGGCACACTCCCCCCTGTTATGAGGCCCCCACCGCTGCTGCTGCTGAAGACATCTTACCCTCCACGATCTTCTTGCAGCAGCCAGCGGCGCGTCCGTCTGTACTCGGCGGTCTTCCGGATCATGTGACCCGTCGCAGCGCATGACGTCATCGCGACTGCGACGGGCCGGTCACATGATCCGGAAGACCGCCGAGTACAGAGGACCGACGGACGCGCCGCTGGTTGCTGCAAGAAGACCGTGGAGGGTAAGATGTCTTCAGCAGCAGCAGCGGTGGGGGCCTCATAACAGGGGGCAGTGTGCCAGCAATAGGGGGCCCATATATACTGTATAATGCACTGCTCCCCCTGTCGCTGATTGACAGGGGGATGCAGTGCATATGTAATGAGCGGGCGCACGTGACGTGCGACCCGCTCCCGCTCCCCCCCCCTCCGCTAGCGGCCTTACATTGGCCCCCCCGGTTGTAAGGCCTTATAATCGGGGGAGGCCTTACATTGGCAGGCCCCCCCTTTACCCCAGGCGGCCTTACAATCGGGGGGGCCTTACTTTCGGGGAAACACGGTAGTCATGGATGATTAAACAAATGAGAACACCACAATGTCTCCAGATATTTCTAGATAAGTTTTAGTTTCCATAGACATATATAGCTCATTAAAAAATTCAATTATCTTATTTTTCAGGCATAAGATGGCATGGTGGCAAATTACCGATTTAAACATAAAGTTTTAATCCTGTATCCAGAATGTGCAGTGCACTTGGTAATCTACAATTCATTTTTAAAAAATGATAAGCTTCGGTTGGGGGGTGGCTTGCCTTCTAAACAGCCTGGGGCCCTGGCTACCCTTAATCTGCATTAAGGTATCCATTATATCAGTATAACAGGGGCATTATGGCCGTACCTTTACTTTAACAGGTTGTATCGTATTCTTGATGACCGGTTCTTTTTAAATGTTTAAAGAGGACCTGTCACCAAACCACGCATGGTGATCTAATTACAGCACTGAATGCAGCATGTCTGCTGCATTCAGGCAAGGGGTACCCCAGCCCTTGAGCTCCCTGTACCCCGAGATAATACACTTTGAAAAGGTGGCTTGTGGCTGGAGCCAAAGGGCAGTTTCACACCTCCTGTATGTGTAATCCGCCCACTGCCGCCACCCTGATGCCAATCATTGTTTCCTTCGCCTGCTGCATAGTACACAGAGCTTATTGCAGTGCTGGCTGCTTTGCCCCGCCTCCTGCGGAGACATCACCGCCTTTCCCCGCCCTGCTCCATGGTTAACATGGAGCAGGGCGGGGAAAGGCGGTGATTTCACAGCAGGAGGCCGACAACCCCGCCTCCTGCTGTGACATCACCGCTTATACCCGCCCTGCTCCATGTTAACCATGGAGCAGGGCGGGTATAAGCGGTGACATCACCGCAGGAGGCGGGGCAAAGCGGCCAGCACTGCAATAAGCTCTGTGTACTATGCAGCAGGCGAAGGAGACAATGATTGGCATCAGGGTGGCAGCAGTGGGGGGATTAAACATACAGGAGGTGTGAAACTGCCCTTTGCCTCCAGCCACAAGCCACCTCCTATTTGGCTCCACAATGTAAGTTTTCAGAGTATATTATCTCGGGGTACAGGGGAGCTCAAGGGCTGGGGTACCCCTTGCCTGAATGCAGCAGACATGCTGCATTCAGTGCTGTATTTAGATCACCATGTATGGTTGGGGACAGGTCCTCTTTAAGGGCCAAATTAAAAACCTATACAGTATTTTTTTTTTAAACAATTAATGAAACTTCACCTTTAATCAGTATACATGATTACCATAGAAATGAATAGGAAGAGACTTTCAAGCATTTATTTTTTTGTTGCAGCCTCCATAAAAAAAACCTCCGTCTTCAAATAGCTTCTGAATTGTGTTGAGAGGGATTGTGGAACCACTCCCTATCTAAGAAAAGGGTCATCAGTTTTTAAGAACTGTATAATTCTGGAAAGTTTCAGCAATGAATACCTTGCTATTTTACAGTCTAATGGCTAACTGAAAAGATTGTAATTGAAGCAAGCTTTCGGGACACTATGGCCCCTTTGTCAGGCTGATAATGACATAAATTCTGAAGACTCACGCATATATACATAAGCAGGGTGAGATGATGTGGTAAATATGACAGGTAATGTAAAGCAGGCTAGGGAGGAGGAGAGGAGCTGGGGAGATAAAGTCAAAACTCTAAGATAAGAGGAACCAATTGTATTATTGTTCTATGATTAGTGGCCTGTGGAGACCTGAAGATTCCTCAGTGAGTTGTAGAAAGACAATCTAAGTCTGGAGGTGCTAAGAGGATCTGCATGGAAACTGCAACCACTCCTACAAAAATGCATTCAGAAAATGACCTCTATACCAATACAAGGCTCTCCAACCAATATACAGTCATATAAGAATAATCCAGGAGTCAGGTCATTTGAAAAATCAATAATGCAATTTTATTTGATTTAAACATCCAAAACTGGTTACAAACAACAAGCAGAAATGGAACACATGGCAGGTACACCCATATGATGACAGAGATCCTGTACAGCAAATACCTAAATCAAGGATAACTATACAAAGCCAAAGTGGCTACCTACCCCAATGGTGTAAGTACACCCAGTAGCAATTATTACCACTCTGTTACAGGAATCTCAAAAATGCCATTGCATCAATAATACAGCAAGTGCCACATCAGAGGATAGATTATATTACCTGCCTGTGACCGCCACCCCTAACGCACGTTTTGCCTTAGCTTCGTCCAGGGGCCACCCTCTCTGGACGAAGCTAACTCGAAATGTGCGTTAGGGGTGGCAGTCGCAGGCAGGTAATATAATCTACCCTCTGATGTGGCACTTGCTGTATAATTGATGCTTTGGCATTTTTGAGATTCCTGTAATAGAAGTTGTGGAGACATGGGAGTCAGTGGGTGCTCTTGTCCGTTGGCCCAGCTGCCTTTAACAAGACAGCCTGGACCAGGGCTCATCCCTAAACTGAATGCCTGAGCTCCATAACCGTGGGCGGAACACAACTCAGACAACACAGGGAGAGGGAACCACAATATTAAAGCTTTATTGGTTCCCCAAACAGTTAACAGCAAAACACAAAATGTAACAGGCAACAGAGTCTCACCCTTCCGCTGGCTCACCAGGGTTTAGAATATAGCACAGCAAAGTCTGTAGCCAGGTGATTGGATCATCCCAACCTGGGTTGCGTCCTTATGCAGTCTTTGTTATCCCAGACGAATCCAAACACTCAATGCTGAAATCCTTGTAGAATTCTAATCCAGGATCTGATCCCCTTGGTCGGCACCGTAATGCTTAGGCCTGGGGTTATGGCCAGCTAATCATGTCGGTAGATCCTAGATTACCTGCCTGTATCAAGTCCAGTGCACCTCTAGCCAGGACCGAAATCCCTAGACTGAGGTCACTAGACAGAATCAAAATCACCTTGGTTAATCAACAGGTCTCCTTATATACCCTCAGCCCTCATTGCAGGATTTTGGGGACTTCACGATTGGTGGAATAAAACTGTCTTCTCATTGGCTGGATCTCAAGCCTAAAACATTGCTAGTAGTATTGCAGTCCTGACATGTCAAGGGAGAGCCACATACTGATTGACATAGCACCTAGCAGGATACATTTAGTCTGCAATCCATGACATTAAACAATGGTGGCTGAGGGCATTTTCATAGTCAACAATCCACATAGTAATACAATGGCATTCTAACAGGATTAAGTTCCTCTGACCTTCTATAGGAGAGATAATTGCATTACATATGTCAACATCATCAAACATCTACAAGACTTGTAGGAACAATGGGTAAACAAAATACAAAATACTGTCTGGCTAGATTTTAAGAACTTAACGCATGAGTGGCATATTACATGTTTGCAAACCAAAATACAATATTGTCTGGATAAAAAAGAAATCCTCATAGGTTATACATTAAAGGGGTCCATTTTGTCAGGGGTAATAATTGCTACTGGGTGTACTGGCTGCTCATCTTAAAAAGTACCGTAACTTGAAATCTCAGAGTGAAAGAAGAATTTGAGAATACAAATTGATAATGACCTTTAACACATTCAAAACAGAATTAAATGTCTCAAATGGATTCATGTGTTTTTACATAAAATGAAAGGGCATTTGGGGATATCACGTCTTCCAACAGACTCCAGTAAGAGGGCAATGAACTTTTGACACTTCTTCTGTGAACTGTCTCGCTTCGATTTATGGCTTTCTGCTCTCGCTGGCGAATCTTCAGGTCTCCACAGGCCACTAATCATAGAACAATAATACAATCGGTTCCTCTTATCTTGGAATTTTGACTTTGACTTTACATTACCTTCCCAGCTTTTTTTGCTTATGTATATACGTATGTGTCTTCAGAATTTGTGTCATTAACAGCCTGATGAAGGGGCCATAGTGTCTCAAAGCTTGCTATGCTTACCATCTTTTCACTTAGCCATTAAAATGTACAGTGCGTCGTGAAAGTATTTGGCCCCATTAAACTTTTCAACCTTTTGCCACAATTCAGGTATCAAACATAAAGATATAAAATTCTAATTTTTTTGTGAAGAATTAACAACAAGTGGGACACAATCGTGAAGTGGAACGAAATTTATTGGATATTTTAAACTTTTTTAACAAATAAAAAACTGAAAAGTGGAGCGTGCATTATTATTCGGCCCCTTTACTTTCAGTGCAGCAAGCTCACTCCAGAAGTTCAGTGAGGATCTCTGAATGATCCAATGTTGTTCTAAATGATTGGTGATGATAAATAGAATCCACCTGTGTGTAATGAAGTCTCTGTATAAATGCACCTGCTCTGTGATAGTCTCAGGGTTATGTTTCAAGTGCAGAGAGCATCATGAAGACCAAGGAACACACCAGGCAGGTCAGAGATACTGTTGTGGTGAAGTTTAAAGCCGGATTTGGATACAAAAAGATTTCCCAAGTTTTAAACATCTCAAGGAGCACTGTGCAAGTGATCATATTGAAATGGAAGGAGTATGAGACAACTGCAAATCTACCAAGACCCGGTCGTCCCTCTAAACTTTCATCTCGAACAAGGAGAAGACTGATCAGAAATGCAGCCAAAAGCCCCATGATCACTCTGGATGAACTGCAGAGATGTACAGCTGAGGTGGGAGAGTCTGTCCATAGGACAACAATCAGTCATACACTGTACAAATCTAAAAAATGAGAATGCGCATAGGGTCTTATCCTTAATATAAATCAAATCCCATACAGTGTGAAAACTGCTCACCTGATACGGTTGTGAAGCCCACAACCCGCATGATCGCTCAAACACAGCAGCCGCAGCCGGGACCGCACTTCCACAATCGTGGGGGTGAAACTCTATCCGGGACCAAGTGTCTTTCGGTCCGCGCCGCTGCTCCAATAAGTATTAGAAACACTGGAGTGTTTTAAATAAAAGATCTTCAGTTTTATTTCCGACGCGTTTCGGAGCTAAACACCAGCTCCTTCCTCAGGGAATGGTCATTCCCTGAGGAAGGAGCTGGGTTTAGCTCAAACGCGTCGGAAATAAAACTGAAGATCTTTTATTTAAAACACTCCAGTGTTTCTAATACTTATTGGAGCAGCGGCGCGGACCGAAAGACACTTGGTCCCGGATAGAGACTGTACAAATCTGGCCTTTATGGAAGAGTGGCAAGAAGAAAGCCATTTCTCTAAGATATCCATAAAAAGTCTTGTTTGAAGTTTGCCACAAGCCACCCAGGAGACACCAAACATGTGGAATAAGGTGCTCTGCTCAGATGAAACCAAAATTGAACTTTTTGGCCACAATTCAAAACGATATGTTTGGCGTAAAAGCAACACAGCTCATCATCCTCAAAACACCATCCCCACTGTCAAACATGGTGGTGGCAGCATCATGGTTTGGGCCTGCTTTTCTTCAGCAGGGACAGGGAAGCTGGTTAAAATTGATGGGAAGATGGACGGAGCCAAATACAGGACCATTCTGGAAGAAAACCTGTTGGAGTCTGCAAAAGACCTGAGACAGGTACAGAGATTTATCTTCCAACAAGACAATGATCCCAAACATAAAGCAAAATCTACAATGGAATGGTTCAAAAATAAACGTATCCAGGTGTTAGAATGGCCAAGTCACAGTCCAGACCTGAAACCAATTGAGAATCTGTGGAAAGAGCTGAAAACTGCTGTTCACAAACGCTCTCCATCCAACCTCACTGAGATCCAGCTGTTTTGCAAGGAAGAATGGGCAAGAATTTCCATCTCTCGATGTGCAAAACTGATAGAGACATACCCCAAGCGACTTGTATCTGTAATCACAGCAAAAGGTGGCGCTACAAAGTATTAACTCAAGGGATCTGAATAATATTGCACGCCCCACTTTTCAGTTTTTTTATTTATTAAAGTTTAAAATATCCAATACATTTTGTTCCACTTCATGATTGTGTCCCACTTGTTGTTGATTCTTCACAAAAAAATAGAATTTTATATCTTTATGTTTCAAGTCTGAAATGTGGCAAAAGGTTGAAAAGTTCAAGGGGACCAAATACTTTTACAAGGCACTGTATCAACCACTGAGGACTCTCAGATTCCAATATTTTTCTACTGGCTAAGGCTGGCTTCACACCACGGTGTCATCCAGTCCAGGGCTGTCAGGGTCATCCCGGGCCAAATGTGCCCTCCGGTCCTGCGTCCAGCCGGATGGCTGTAATTCCAGACGCAGCTGCTGATTTTTCAAGACCGCGGCTAGCATGGAGCTAGCCGCGGTCCTGAAACAACAGCTGCGTTCAGCCGCCGGTATCCGGTTCCCAGATCCTCCCGGTCCGGGACAATCCGGCCCCATAGGCTCCCATGTTAGGGAGCGCCGGATTGCCCCGGTTCTGGAAGAATCCGGGATGCGGCAAATTGGGGAGATTTTTCTCCCTGGACAAAAAAATGATGCAAGCATAATTTTTGTGTCCAGAGAGAATAATCTGAATTCTCCCAGATTCCACCGGAGAGATGAAACCGGATGGCAGAAAGCTGCCATCCGGCTCCATCCGACCCCATAGGCCATAGGGGCCAAAAACTGGCCCGGGGCTGCCTGGTTTATATCGGATCACACCGTGGTGTGAAGCCAGCCTAACATGGTACAAACATTCTTTACCTTATTGCTATTTTACATGTTTGAAATGGTGACATCTACATAGGTTATTTCTTTCCAAAAAACACTACTTCGAGCACTTTGCGGACAAAGACAGAAGAGGCCCCTGTGCAAGAACAGTAAATGGGCCCATCACTGTCCAATATCTCATAATGCACAATAACAATTACTTTGGAAGTCAAAATAGCGCCCTTCCCTCTTGGGCCCCTGTGCGGCTGCACATATTGCACCAATAATATGTCCGCCCCTGGTTTAGAGAGCCCCAACCAAGCACAGATTTTCAGGTCATCTATCATCTTTATAAATCAGTGACTATGGAAGAAGAGCATCTCTTAAGGTGGGGTCACACGCGGCGATCTCGCCCGCGACATCGCCGCAAAGTGACGTCACAGCGAAGTCGCGGGCGATATTGCAAGTGCGTCGCGCTGTGTGACAGCGCGACGCAACTGCAAATTATCGCTAGTCGCAGGTTGACAGGTTTATGAACATGTTCATAAACCTGGCAACCTGTGACCAGCGATTAGGCTGGATCGCGCCGTCTGACACTGCTGGCGGCGCGATCCAGCCTATATCGCAGTGTTGTTAAGGATCGCTCGCTGGGCTGAGCCCAGCCCAGCGAGCGATGGCTCCGCCCACATCGCCACCGCGTCACCGGCACCGTCGTGCCGTGTGACAGCTGGCCTGCGATGTCGGAAGCGAGCGGGCACCTGCACGTCGCTTCCGACATCGCAGGCCAGATCGCCGCGTGTGACCCCACCTTTAAGGTACCGTTACACACAAGAGATATATTGTTTGCAACTCACTGGTTGCAGTGAAATCATGGACACATTGTTCCATTTTGTTGCTGTGTACAAATGTAACAATGTGTCCATGATTTCACTGCAACCAGTGAGTTGCAAACAATATATCTGTGTGTAACGGTACCTTTAAAGAGATTTTAGGTGGTCCTCCCAAAAATGGTTCCATACTATTGTATATGCTTTCTATAATGCATTGACTTTTTTCTATCTTCTAGATAATATGATGAACTTCCGATACATGTCCCTCCAGATCCAGCTGCCAATTTCTGACACTTTGAAGTACTGCCTTCTGGCACTCGCTATTGCTTTGTTTCTGGCTGCTCTCATAATTTTAGCATGTAAAATGCGCCAATATTACTCATATAAAGCATCATCAAGTGTAAAAGGTGAGTTGGATATTCATATCAGAAAGAAAATCTAAAATGACCAGGAAAAATTATCTGGAAAATTAATTTACACAAATGTAAAAAAAAAATCAGTTCCTCTACGATAAAATAAGTGGTTCAGTGCACTGACAGGTGGTTTCTGATATCTACGAGAACTGTAGCAAATATTAGCATAAAGCCAGATCTCAGGACAATGATAGTCTTACATAGTGATGTGAGTATAGTCAGCTTCTATGACCTATATTTACTGCTCTAAACAATGTCTCTTTAGTAACATTGAAACCCATGGCATAACCAGAGTCTGATGGGCGGCAGTGTAAAACGTGGACCTGGGTCCCAACCTGCATGTTGGTCAAATTTTATGGGTCCTTGCAGCGTTCTTTATGATATAAATTCATATGTGTTTGCCCCCCATGTAATAATGCCCCCATCCTTGACCCTTCCTGTAATAATGTCCCCCATCATAGGCCACTTCTTATTTTAATGTCTTTTAGCCTAGGTCCTTTCTGTAATCATGTCCCCATCATCAGCTTCTTCTTGTAGTAATGTTCCACATAATGGGGCCCCTTCTCTGTGAAATGTATTGCATCCTGGACACCTTCCTTTAATATTGTCCCCCATTATGGTCACCTTCAGTAAGAAATGTATGGTATCCTGGGCACCTTCTTGTAATTATATGTCCTTTCTGTAAAAGTGAAAAATACATTATGTCCCCTTTTCTGTAAAAATGTCCCTCATCTTAGCCACTTCCTTTAATAACCTCCCGCATCCTGGCCCCTTTCTTTAAAAGTGTCCCCCATCCTAGCTTCTTCTTATAATAATGTCTTCCATCCTAGGACCCTCTCTGGTATAATGTCCCCCATACTCGGCCCATCTTGTAATAATGCTCCCCATCCTGAGCTCCCCTTTTTGTATTATTTCACACATTCTGGATCCCTTTCTGTTTAATGTCCACCATACTGGACCAGTTGTAGTAAAAATGTCCTCCATCCTGGGTCTCTTCCTGTGACCCTTCCAGTTATAAAGTCCTCTGTTCTGGGTACCTCCCTGGGCATGTGGGGACCTTAAGTCATTTGGTTTATTAAAATATAAAATACAGGGTAAAATATTGCTAATAATACCAATCAATAAGCCAAAGTCTTTGTATTGCTGCTATTTTCCCCATAACTGTTTACTCTTGCAGGTGACAAGAAGTTCATCAGTGCTTCTAATGTTGAAAAGAAAACAGAAGGAAACATTCTTGTGAAGAGTTTATCTCCCAGCTTTTTAGAGGTTGCAAGAAGGGATCAAGACTCAAAGGTAGGGTTAACTGTATTTTAAAGGGAACCTGTCACCTGGATGTAAGCCCCTACACTATCACTACCTGTCCCTGCACCTTCCTAGCTGCTCCCTATCTATCCCTCTCTGAGCTAAATCCGCCCTATAAAACTGCAGAAAAATAACTTATAACTTACAGCAGTCCCTGAGGCTGGGGACTGAGAAGGCGGCGCCAGGCTCCATTCAGCCCCTCCTCGATGCAGCAGCACACACCTCGCTGGGCGGCGTTATTCTTTCTTCATCGCCGCCTCCTCCATTTGGAATCTCCTGCCTGCTTTACACCTATCATGTTGTGGTGATGCGACCTCGATGTGTCCCCTGACTGAGACACAGCATATGGGAGATTGTATCTTCTGCTCAGTAGCAGCACACACAGGGTGAGCTGCTACTGGAGCTAAGTGCTGATTGAAAGCACTGACCCCCAGGTGTGCGGGTGAATAGGAGATGATATGTGCTGCCCTGGGCTGTGGGGAGGGGGTGGAGTGTGTCAGGACAGCAGCAAGAGCTGCTGGGATTGTATGAGGTTCTACTCGGCTGTGCCCCGGTGTAACAGGCCAGACTAACCCCCCCCCGACCAGAATATACTCGGGGTTAAAGTGGCCTAGGCCAGATTATACCCCTCCGTATACCACAGCAGCTGTAGATCAGGGCTCCAAGCAACACATGGGGGCCCGAGGCAGCACAAAGTGGCCCCAGGCAGCAGAAAGTGGCCCTACACAACATACAGGGGCCCCAGGCAGTGCTAGGGCCCCAGGCAGTGCTAGGGGCCCCAGGCAGTGCACAGGGCCCCAGGCAGCACAAAGTGGCCCCAGGCAACATACAGGGGCCCCAGGCAGTACCAGGGGCCCCAGGCAGCACAAAGTGACCACAGGCAATATACAGGGGCCCCAGGCAGTGGGCCACCCGGGGCCACTTTGTGCTGCCTGGGGCCCCTGTGTGCTGCCTCTGGCCCCCATGCGCTGCCTGGGACCCCTTTATACTGCCTGGGGCCCTTGTATGCTGCATGGGGCCCCTGTATGTAGCCTGGGACCCTGTGTGTAGCCTGGGGCCCCTGTATGTTGCCTGGGGCCCCTGTATGTTGACTGGGGCCACTTTGTGCTGCCTGGGGCCACTTTGTGCTGCCTGGGGCCCCGTGCACTGCCTGGGGCCCCGTGCACTGCCTGGGGCCCCGTGCACTGCCTGGGGTCCTTGTATGCTGCATGGGGCCCCTGTGTGTAGCCTGGGATCCTGTGTGTAGCTTGTGGCCCCTAGTACTGCCTTGGGCCCCTGTATGTTGCCTGGGGCCTCTTTGTGCTGCTTGGGGCCACTTTGTGCTGCCTGGGGGCCCCGTGCACTGCCTGGGGCCCCGTGCACTGCCTGGGGCCCCGTGCACTCCCTGGGGCCCCGTGCACTGCCTGGGGTCCTTGTATGCTGCATGGGGCCCCTGTGTGTAGCCTGGGATCCTGTGTGTAGCTTGTGGCCCCTAGTACTGCCTTGGGCCCCTGTATGTTGCCTGGGGCCTCTTTGTGCTGCTTGGGGCCACTTTGTGCTGCCTGGGCCCTGTGCACTGCCTGGGGCCCTGTGCACTGCCTGGGGCCCCTAGCACTGCCTGGGGCCCTAGCACTGCCTGGGGCCCCTGTATGTTGCGTAGGGCCACTTTCTGCTGCCTGGGGCCACTTTGTGCTGCCTCGGGCCCCCATGTGTTGCTTGGAGCCCTGATCTACAGCTGCTGTGGTATACGGAGGGGTATAATCTGGCCTAGGCCACTTTAACCCCGAGTATATTCTGGTCGGGGGGGGGTTAGTCTGGCCTGTTACACCGGGGCACAGCCGAGTAGAACCTCATACAATCCCAGCAGCTCCTGCTGCTGTCCTGACACACTCCACCCCCTCCCCACAGCCCAGGGCAGCACATATCATCTCCTATTCACCCGCACACCTGGGTGTCAGTGATTTCAATCAGCACTTAGCTCCAGTAGCAGCTCACCCTGTGTGTGCTGCTACCGAGCAGAAGATACAATCTCCCATATGCTGTGTCTTGGTCAGGGGACACATCGAGGTCGCATCACCACAACATGATAGGTGTAAAGCGGGTGGGAGATTCCAAATGGAGGAGGCGGCGATGAAGAAAGAATAACGCCGCCCAGCGGGGTGTGTGCTGCTGCATGGAGGAGGGGCTGAATGGAGCCTTGGGCCGCCTTCTCAGTCCCCAGCCTCAGGGACTTCTGTAAGTTATAAGTTATTTTTCTGCAGTTTTATAGGGCGGATTTAGCTCAGAGAGGGATAGATAGGGAGCAGCTAGGAAGGTGCAGGGACAGGTAGTGAGAAGAGTGTAGGGGCTTAGATCCAGGTGACAGGTTCCCTTTAAGCTTTATATAGATCCCAGAACAATGATCTAAAGGTCCTTGATGACCAAAATGAGATGTACCATCCGTCTTACTGTTTTCTTCCCACTGCAGGTGAGATTTTACCAGCATATAAATGTTAAAGGTTATGCCTTATACAGTAAGTAGTGATGAGTGAGCACCATCATGCTGGGGCACTGGGTACCCAAAATGAGCAGTTGGACTCGCAGATTAAGGCTACTCGAGTATAATGGAAGTCAAGATTGAGACTACTCGAGTATAATGGAAGTCAATATGGAACTCGAGCAGAAGATCTTCTCGAAAAATGCTCAAGTTCCCCATTGACTTTCATTATACTCGGGCACTTGATTTCCACCCATCTGAATATCCAACTGCTCTTTTCAGGTAAAGAGCACCCGAGCATGGTAGTGCTCGCTGATCACATCACCACTTTGCCATTTTAGGATGTATGATTTTCATTGTGCAGGGTTCCAGTTTGGAAGACCTTTCTGAGCCATAGTAGACAGTCTTGAGATCCGCTTGCAATAGCCCCAAAGAAATATATGGGCCTAAGCTCAGAGCAGGAGACCCACAACCAGGGCCATACATAGAAATAATGGTACCCATAGCAGAATTTCTAATTGCCACCCCCAAAAAAATAAAATAAATAATATTATTTGTCTGGGTCACAAAAGAACATATCTCACAACTTTGCTGCCTTACAAAGAAATTCTTCTCCAATTGAAGCCCCTAGATTCTTCTTTTACTGCACCTATAAAGTATGATGCCAACAGAGTTCCCCACAAACACTGTATGATGCCCCCTACACTGAATTCCTTCACATGCACAGTATGTTTGCCCTAGTATTACTATTCATTTTTATAGCGCCAGCTATTCCATGGCACTTTACATGTGAAATGGTGCATACATAGACAGGTACAATAAACATGAGCAATACAAGGCACAGACAGGTACAGGAAGAGAGAGGACCCTGCCCACCGACGAGGGCTCACTGTCTACAAGGGATGGGTGAGGATGCACTAGGAGAGGGGAGAGCTGGTTGTGCAGTGGTTCAGTAAACTGAGGATCACTGCAGGTTGTAGCTTGTCGGAAGAGGTGGATCTTCAGGTTCCTTTTAAAGGTTTCCACAGTATACTATACCCCCCTCAACTACCCCAAAAAAGTATGGTGATCCCCAACTGTGACCCCCACACACAGCCATTCATGCAGTATAATGGGCCCTACATACTGTATAATTACTATTATTATTATTATTTATTTATAGAGCACCATTGATTTCATGGTGCTGTACATTAGAAATGGTTACATACAAAACAAGTGAAAAATACAACGAAGAAACTAACAGTGACAGACCGATACAGAGAGGAGAGAGGACCCTGTCCTTGTGGGCTTACATTCTACAGGGCAGTGGGGAGAGAGACAGTAGGTAGGTTGGGTCTGCTCCGATGATGGTGGAGGGTTTAGCGTGGGGTACAGTGATGGTGGAGCTCCAGGTCTGGTGGTGTTGGTGGAGTGCCAGGTATTGTGGTAATGGTGCACCAGCTTCAGTGGCAGTAGGACCAATGCAGGTTGTAGACTGTTCTGAAGAGATTTGTTTTCAGGTTCCGCTTGAAGGTTCCAAGTGTAGGGAATAATCGGGTGTGTTGGGGTGAAGAATTCCATAGGATGGAGGATACTCGGGTGAAGTCTTGGAGGCTGTTGGATGAGGAAGTGTGGAGGAAAGAAGGAGGTCTTGGGAGGATTGAAGATTATGAGTTGGATGATATCGGGAGATTAGTTTAGAGATATATGAGGGGGACAGATTGTGGACGTCTTTGTAAGTCAATGTTAGGAGTTTCAGTTTACTTGGGGAAAGGTGTATGGCGGTCCGCGCTGCCAGACTGACTCGCATCAAAGAAGACACTGGCAGATGAAGTGTTGATCAGATCCTTCTTTTATTCACCGACGCGTTTCGGTGCCCACCTGGCACCTTCATCATACTTCTTTGATGCGAGTCAGTCTGGCAGCGCGGACTGCCATACACCTTATCCCAAGTAAACTGATGTTTTTCCACGTCTGAGTGGTTCGGTGAAGGTCCAGCAGCAGCCATCAGGATATTATTCCTAACACGTCTTCAAACCAGTTGTGGGTGACACAACTGGATCAGGTGAGTGGACCGCTTTTGCTCACTGGGTTATCGATTTAGTGTCTAGTGATGAGGGCACTATTGCGCCTCTTGTTCCCCACCCCCTTTTTGTAAATGTTAGGAGTTTGAATTGGATACGCTGGGGAACTGGGAGCCAGTGGAAGGATTTGTAGAGGGGAGAAGTGGAGGAGCAGTGAGGGGAGAGGTGTGCAGAGAATCAGAGCGCCAGCAGCACAGCAGGAGAATCAGAAAAGACAGAAGCAGAATGAGCCACAGCACAGAGGGGGCAGGGTGGCTGAGTGGATCGCATCAGTGACAGCACAGGGGAAGGCGGTGAGATGCTGCAGCATTGCAAATAGCAGTCATCTCCTCAGAGCTGCGGAATCGGCACAATGTTGCAGAGAAGATGACTACTCCGTGCAGTGTGGTTCAGAGTTTACATAGATGAATGGGGCTGGGTGGTCATATTGGAGACTGGGGGTGGGGGCATGCTTTTTGGAGTCTGGGGTGGCCGGGCATGCTGGAGACTGGGTGTATGTGTTTGATTTGGAGTTTAGGTGTAAACAACCAGTTGTGACGTTACACCCAGGCTCCATAACGAACACGCCTCTAGCCGGGGTGAGCAGCTCCTCCGCACACGCAGTATGCTGATATCTAGGTAACCATGTAAAATGCTGACAGGGTGTAAATTAGAATCAGCAGTTTGCAACCTAGATACACACTCAGCTATTATAAAAAGCCCGGACAACCCCTTTGATGAAGGATGAAGAATTATTTAATATTTCACAAACATAACTCAAAAACTAATACCGATGGTGATTTAAATCGGTGGCATATATGTCTAGTATGAAAAATAAAAATGCATCTATATTAGAATGAAATCTGATTGAAATTGTAATTTCCTGTTAATTCTCTAGATCCAACTCATGCAGAAGGAGATGGAGAAGCTGGAAGTGCACCTAACCCCGTCACCTCCTAGCACAGAAAGTCTAGATGATATGGGCAGTGACTCTGAACGGCCCCAGGGGCCCAGAGGAAAGCTGAAGTTTAACCTTCATTATAGTAAAAAGACGACAAACTTAACGCTCAATGTCATTGAAGCCACAGATCTTCCAGAGTACAGCAGAGATCCATTTGTAAGGATTCGAGTCTTCTCCAAATCTGATGAGGCACAATCTGAAGTCCAATCTGTCATCTATGAACAGGAAACCAAAGTAGTTAAAAACAGCAGAAATCCAGTGTTTGATGAGGATTTCTCATTTTATCTAAAGGATTACCCGTTATCAAACACAAGTATAAAGCTTGAGGTACAGCATCTAACATTTATTTATTTAGATCGATTATGAAAAAGATTGAATCCTGATCTAATTACAGTAATTGATTTCAGAATTAAGGTTATGTCTCATTAGAGTTTTGGATTGTCATAGACTGAAGTCTCCATCTTGAGACCCCTTACAATAGTTAAAGTCGAGCGGCTCTTGCTCTGTCGGCCCAGCCTAACCCTCCATTACATGCTATGTCATTGACCTGAATGGCTGCAGCTATAACTGAAGGGAGCTGGATTATCAGCTATTTGCCGATGGAGCCATTTCTAGATTAGAGGCTGCCATAATATGTTAACTCCTGATATTTTTATACTTGGCTGTTATTTGATTTAAATTAATTTTTATTAAACTCAATCTATCACTGAGTTTTGCTAACTGATTTGAGAGCATTATGTAGGGGCAGAGACCCTGATTCCAGTGATGTATCTTTACTAGTCTGCTTGTGCAATTTTAATTACAAGATTTTTTATCTTCTGCAGACTGACTTGTTGTCTGGATGCTGACCTCTGTATAAGCTCACTCGCTGTCTAATGGCTGTGTCTGACCATCCAGGAACATGATCAGCACATACAGTACCACAGCTCCTGGCGTGGAGAAAAAGCAAAAGAGTATACAGACAGGAGAGCGTGGGGTTACAGATTTTGCTTTCTGTGATGTAAAACATTTCCTGTTTTTTAAACAGGGAGTGAAATGTTTTACATCACTCAACACTATCCTGTCTGTATACTCTTTTGCTTCCTCCTCAGGCCAGAAGCTGTTGTATGTTCAGACCATGATCCCTGCATGGTCAGACATAGCCATTATATCATTTTTAGCACATCCCCTGGATTGTTTGTCACCATAAGGCCGGCTTCACACCGCAGCAGCATTAGGTCTGGGGCTGTCTGGTGTAAACCTGACAGCCCCGAACCCGATTTTGCACTAACGTAGCCCTATGGGGCGGATGGAACCGGATGGCAGCTATGTGCCATCCGGTTTCCATCTGTCCGGGATGATCCGGGTGAATTCGGATTTTCCTCCCGGACACAAACGTTTTGTGTCCGGGGTGAAAATCTGCCTAAATCGGATCCTCCCAGATCCGGGGTGATTCTGCGCTCCCTAACATGTGAGCCTATGGTGCTGATTGCCCTGGTTCGAGAAAAACATTGGATACGGGAACCGGACACCGGTGGCTGAAGTTTAGCAGCGAGTGCTGCAACACTTCAGCACCACCTGCTGTCCCCTGCTGAGCTTTCAGGACCGCAGCTAGCTCCCCGCTAGCCACGATCTTGAAAATCAGCAGCTGCAGCTACAATTTTCAGAGGCCTGCTGTAAACCGGAACGGAGGGCATATTTGCCCTCCAGTTCTGTTTGCAAATCCGGTCCGGGGCTGTCCGAATCACATCAGACAGCCCTGGACTTGGTCACACCACTGTGTGAAGCCGGCCGAAGTCCTAGTTATTGGAAGCAATCACCCAACTAAAATCATTAGATTCATTTGTAGGTTGATGTCTACATGGTCTGAATTTGGACATTAGCGTTTTTGCAACCACCTGTTCACTGATTTGCTACCAATCTAAATGTACATTTAAAGCCCTAGATTTTCTTTTGCATGGACACCTGTTTTAAGATTGCCTGTATTGAAAACTCAGAGGAAGCAATAATTTTCTTTATCTTTGACATATTTCTCATCAAAGGTAAAAGATTTTGACAAATATTCCAGACACACTCTAATTGGTGAGACGAGGACTACGCTGAAAGAGCTAAAAGTTTCTGAAACTTTGGAATTTGATGAAGATTTGCAGGAGAAAACAAAGGTATAACTATGTAGTGTGTGTGTGTGTGTGTGTATTCAGCACTGTGTAGCATTTTTCCCACACTTGCTTCAAGCTTTTTGCAAAGTAATAGTGCATTCAAAAACAAGTGTTACATGCTGTATTTTTATCAATTAACAAATTGCAAAGTGAATGAAGAAAAATATAAATCTTTGGGTGACAGGACAATTGTGTACAAGATAATTGTGTACGGACAATTGTGTACAGACAATTGTGTACAGGGCAATTGTGTCCAAGGACAATTGTGTACAAGGACAATTGTGTACAGGGCAATTGTGTACAAGGCAATTGTGTACAAGGCAATTGTGTACGGACAATTGTGTACAAGGCAATTGTGTACGGACAATTGTGTACAAGGCAATTGTGTACGGACAATTGTGTACAAGGCAATTGTGTACGGACAATTGTGTACAAGGCAATTGTGTACAAGGCAATTGTGTACGGACAATTGTGTACAAGGCAATTGTGTACGGTTGTGTACAAGGCAATTGTGTACGGACAATTGTGTACAAGGCAATTGTGTACGGACAATTGTGTACAAGGCAATTGTGTACGGACAATTGTGTACAAGGCAATTGTGTACGGACAATTGTGTACAAGGCAATTGTGTACGGACAATTGTGTACAAGGCAATTGTGTACGGACAATTGTGTACGGACGATTATTTACAGACAAGTATAGGGAAAACAAAAAATTAAACGTCCAAAAAAAGGAAATACTTTATTCATCATTAATTTTAACGTAAGATTGCTTATTGAATAACAGTTTCAAAGCTTCTTCTATTCTTATTCTACAAATATTGCTGGTCTTGTCTATCGTGCCTGCATGTTGCTGATCGCTCGTAGATACCGCAGCTTGTCTCCTTGATTGTGATAATCAGCCACTTTCACACGCAGTCGTTCAGCTAGCTGGACATACTTGCTTCGTGGATGCTCAACATTCAGTACCTCAGCATTCTGGGCTGTAAGTCTATGAATTGCCATGTCACTAATGAGTCCGTTGAACAGTTTCCACACGGTAGGATGAGCACAAAGAAAGAGTGCTTGTAAGGCGTTATGAAACCCCTCGCAGCAATTCGTGGTCTTGGGGCAGAGGCCAAAGCGTCAGCATAATGATTCCAGACCTCTGGAGTAAACCTTGCGTTTCGAAAGCGTCCACCTACTCCTGGCCCCCTAACGTAGGTATGCTCAAAGTAGGAGAGGAGCTGATTGGTAGCATCATCATCAGGGAAGATTTGGGCTAGTTCGTCATACCTTGCACTTACTTCGGCTGGTGGGACAAACGCCAAGGAGGCCAAAGATTTTACCTTGAGATTGAACTCTCCATCCTCAGCCTCAAATTCAGCCTTTAGGCCCAGCTCATTGACCTTTCGAATAATGGACTGGCTCAGATGAAAGAAGCAGCCAGAAATCGCTGCAGCTGGAAACTCATCTTGGAAAGCTGACATTGCTGCCATCTCAAAGTCAAGAAGAATTTTCTGGGGATTTGCACCTGGCATCAACCCTTTGAGCGCCGTGATCATTCGACGATAGGTTGGACCAGTCTTGTTTGGCAGCAGGCAGTAGATCAGGGGAGGATAGGAGTTGCCGACTTTTGCATGGAGAGAATACAGCTGAAAGAACATGGTTGGCACCACCTTGAACGTTCCATCGCCAAACCATGTCTCTCCTCTTTCGAAATAAGGCAACAGTTCATTGCTACCAATGGCAAGAATCCTGTGGGGGTCATCTCTTGCAGAGTCATATAAAATGATGTCGCTGTATTCCTGGGGGATAGCAAAATTGATGCTTTGAGGAGGAGTCAGCATGGTGTTTGCTCGCTGCCTGACCCGACGTGTATTTCGCTCAACGTCACTTCGCTTGGGCATTCGAGACAACACGTCATCAGACCTGTCTCGAAGAACCTGTCCAACAATGCTTCTAGTAGATGCTTGAGAGCTGATTGCTTCTTGCCTCAGAGCAGCCATTGTAGCTCTGGCTTCAGCTTGAACTGGATCTGCAGAGTGACTGTGCTCAGTCGGCTGTTTAACAATCGCGGCTCCAGATGTGTGCATGCGTGCGGGACACTTGAATTTGTTGACTTGCCTGCACCGCCATTCTTTGATGCTGTCATCACGTGTCCTGTGCAGGATATACTCGTGTCCCCCAAGCCTAAGGACATCTTTGTCTTTTTCAGACTTGCTCATAGTAAAAGTCATGGTGAAAGTTGCAAGGGGTGAGTAATGAAACTGAAAGTAAGCGTCATTGTGAAAGTGGCCTGTACAAGTGGCCTGTACACAAATAATTGCCTTGTACACAATTGTCCGTACACAATTGCCTTGTACACAATTGCCTTGTACACAATTGTCTTGTACACAATTGTCCGTACACAATTGCCTTGTACACACTTGTACACAATTGTCTGTACACAATTGTCCGTACACAATTGTCCGTACACAATTGCCTTGTACACAATTGTCCGTACACAATTGCCTTGTACACAATTGTCCGTACACAATTGCCTTGTACACAATTGTCCGTACACAATTGCCTTGTACACACTTGTACACAATTGTCTGTACACAATTGTCCGTACACAATTGTCCGTACACAATTGCCTTGTACACAATTGTCCGTACACAATTGCCTTGTACACAATTGTCCGTACACAATTGCCTTGTACACAATTGTCCGTACACAATTGCCTTGTACACTATTGTCCGTACACAATTGCCTTGTACACAATTGTCCGTACACAATTGCCTTGTACACTATTGTCCGTACACAATTGCCTTGTACACAATTGCCTTGTACACAATTGCCCTGTACACAATTGTCCTTGTACACAATTGTCCTTGGACACAATTGGCCTGTACACAATTGTCTGTACACAATTGTCCGTACACAATTATCTTGTACACAATTGTCATGGAACCAAATCTTTGACTACAAATCAGCATCACAGCATCACTTCTTCTACACTTGCTCACAGTTTTTGAAGGAGGTTGTTCCAAACATCTTGGAGAACTGACCACAGATCTTCTGTGAATGTAGACTTGTGCAAATCCTCCTCTCTTCATGTAATCCCAGACTGACCTGATGATAGTGCGATCAGGGCTTTCTGGGTGCCGGATCATCACCTCCAGGACTCCTTCTTTTTGGCTGAAGATAATTCTTAATGACATTGGCTGCATGTTTTGATTGTTGTTCAGCTGCTCAATAAATTTGAACAAGATCCCTTATATCAGTTCTTGATGTCTAAACTGAAACGATCCAAACATATATGTGCCTGGCTGTAACTATTCAATCAAACCCTGTGAATGTAATTTGAATGTGTTGTGCGCTCTGCGTAAGTTGGTTCCTATGCAATATTTTACCAATGTACTTTTCCTTCAGATTGGTGACATTGGATAGTGCTACATGTATATCAGTTATGTTTTATATCTTTCTAGAAGTTAATGAATAACATTTTGCGCTGTTGATCTTGGACTAGTTCTGCTTTTGTTCGTCTAGTCTTTATCATGAAGATATGAGAACATAGGCCCACTATTAGCGAGGGGAGTATCTGACTAACTCTACCTGTGTGTTATCAAGCATCAGATTTGTAAAATTTGACTTTCACAGAACTGTTGGCCAAATAGACTAAATAAATAAAACTAAATGTTCTTTTAAGCATTAGTTTTTTTCTTAAATCACATCTAAAGTTATGGTGCATGAAATATAACATCTTAAGATGCATAAATGTGATAATATTCATGTGGCTTTTTGCGGAACATGCCACACTCGTTTCTTCCTTATACCATCTATTTACTCTTAGATTTTTCTCCAGGATTTTACAAAAAATTTTTCAGCCCAGTAACCTCCTAAGGCCGGCTTCACATCATGTTTTTATGGATCCAGGGCTGTCTGGTGTGAACCGGACAGTTCCGGATCCGGTTTCGGCCCCATAGTATTCCTTTGGGGCCGGATGGCAGCTATTTGCCATCCGGTTCCCATCTGTCCAGGAGGATCCAGGAGAATGCAGGTTTTTCTCCCGGACACAAAATTGCAGCTTGCAAAAGGCTGGCTTCACACCATAGCAAGATCAGGTCCGGGGCTGTCCGGTGTGAACCGAACAGCCCCGAACCCCATTGTGAAACAGACCTGTCCGGTTTGCAGCCGGATTCCTCATATCGCAGCCACAGCTGCTGAAATTTCAAGATCGGGGCTAGCAGGGAGCTAGCCACGGTCCTGAAATCTCTGCAGGGGACAGCTCCAGGTGCTGAAGTTTAGCAGCGCTCACTGCTAAACTACAGCACCTGGCATCCAGTTCCCAGATCCTATATTTTTGTCGGACCGGGGCGATCCGGCGCCATAGACTCCCACTTTAGGGAGTGCCGGATCGCCCAGGATCCAGGAGGATCTGATTTTGTCTGTTTTTTTTTTTTTTTTCCTTAGACACAAAATGTTGCTTGATTTTATGTCAGATTTGGCACCATAGACCCCCATGTTAGGGGGCGCCAGACCCGGGAGGATCCGATTTGTGCAGATTTTTCCCTCGGACAGAAAATTGCAGAAAGCTGCGGTTTTGTGTCTGGGAGAAAAGCTTGCATTCTCCTGCCCCCTTCTGGACATATGGGAACCGGATGGCAAATAGCTATCGTCCGGCCCCATACTAATACTATGGGGCCAAAACCGGATTTGGGAGTTTCCAGTTCACACCGGACACCCCCAGATCCATAAAAACGTGGTGTGAAGCCAGGCTAAGTTGTTGGGGCGATCTGATTTGACCACAGCAGTCTGAGGGTTCTGCAGAAGTATAACCTAATGGCCTTTGAAAGGGCAGGTAAATTCTTTTTTTATATAGAAAAAGCTCTGAGAGGAATGGAAGCAGCAAGAATGTTTTTTTAACCTATTTTGAGCATTGTATAAAAATATATTTGCACATAGAACTCATAATATAACACAAGCAATATGTGCCCAGCTGTGGTCCACCAGAGTGGGAGCCTTCCTTACAGAAAGGTTCACTATGGCACCCTTATTTGTCTTTTGTCGCTGTAATCTGATTATGTGTTACAAATGCTAGAAGTGACAAATCTCGTGAGACGTAGAGCCCATTTCCACTGGCCAATATACGGGAACGATCTTTCCAAGGAGTATTCATTTTCCCATTATCGACCTGTCTAAACATGCCAGCAATTACCCAAAGAAAGAGCAAAACGCTTGTTCAACGGCTGAAATAATTTTTCAATTTGCTTAAAATTCACTGTTTTCAGCATGTCGAAATGTTGTGACTGAGAACAATCCTTACAGCACATAATGTATTAATCATATTATTGTCAGCCGATCTAAGGGCGAGTTTACACTTGCCTAACTGCAATCGTTAAATAGACCGCATGTTTGGGCTCAAGCAGATGACCATATTAGTTCTATAAATAAAAAAAGTACCTGGCTTGCAACCAAAAATACAGCGATGCCCAACGAGGCAGTTGGGGGGCTGGAATCCTCAGCGTAGAGAGACCCAAACGTTGTGGCCCCCACGCTGCAAATTGAAACCCACAACCACCCCAGAACATAGTGCATTCATTAGAGGCACCATTTTCTGGTGCTGTACCCCAACTCTTCCAGTTGCCCTTGTGCTGGTGGCAATGCTGGTGGCACACAGAGGGCTCTCCATACGCGACATGGTGTCCGCTAACAATTTCAATGGGAAAATTAGCTCCAAGTTTTAGCGTACACCATATCGCGTATGGAGAGCCCTTGTGTGCCTGAACATTGGAGCTCCCCACAAGTGACCCCATTTTGAAAACTAGACCCCCCAAGGAACTTATCTAGATACATAGTGAGCACTTTATACCCACAGGTGCTTCACAATTAGTCCGTATAAAGGAAAAAAGATTTTTGTGAAAAAAAAAAGTACTTTTTCATTTTTACAGATCAATTTGTGAAGCACCTGGAAGTTCAAAGTGCTCACTATGCATCTAGATAGGTTCCCTGGGGGGTCTAGTTTCCAAAATGGGGTCACTCCAATGTTTAGGCACACAAGGGCTCTCCATACGCGACATGGTGTCCGCTAACAATTTGAGCGGAAAATTAGCTCAAATGTCCATGTCGCATATAGAGACCCCTGTGTGCCTTAACATTGGAGCTCCCCACAAGTGACCACATTTTGTAAACTAGACCCGCCAAGGAACGTATCTAGATGCATAGTGAGCTCTTTGAACCCTCAGGTGTTTCACAAATTGATCGTAAAATGAAAAATTACTTTTTTTTTTTTTTCACAAAACTCTTTTAGCCTCAATATTTTCAATTTCACATGGGCAACAGGATAAAATGCATCCTGAAATGTGTTGGGCAATTTCTCCTGAGTACACTGATAGCTCATATATGGTCATAAACCACTGTTTGGGCACACAGCAGGGCTCAGAAGGGAAGGAGCGCCATTTGACTTTTTGAATGGAAAATTAATTCCAAAAGTCAAATTGCGCTCCTTCCCTTCTGAGCCTGCCGTGCGCCCAAACAGTGGTTTATGACCACATATGAGGTATCGGTGTATTCAGGAGAAATTGCCCAACCAATTTTAGGATCCATTTTATCCTGTTGCCCATGTGAAAATGAAAGAATTGAAGCTATAAGAAGAACATTTTTGTTGGAAAAATTAAAATGTCAATTTTTTCATCCACGTTGCTTTAGTTCTGTGAAGCACCTGAAGGGTTAATAATCTTCTTGAATGTAGTTTTGAGGAGCTTGAGGGTTAAGTTTTGGAATGGTGTCACTTATGGTGTTTCTGTCATGTATCCCTCAAAGAGACTTCAAATGTGATGTGTCACTAAAAAAAAACCCTTAACTTCCTACCCCAAAAAAATTTTCTTCCAAAATTGTGCTGATGTAAAGTAGACATGTGGGAAATGTTGTTTATTAACTATTTTGTGTCACATAACTCTCTGGTTTAACAGAATAAAAATTCAAAATTAGAAAATTGCAAAATGTTCAAAATTTTTTGCCAAATTTTTGATTTTTTTTTTCACAAATAAAAAAAAAATTATCGATCTAAGTTTACTACTAACATGAAGCCCAATATGTCATGAAAAAACAATCTCAGATTGCTAGAATCGTTGAAGCGTTCCAAGTTATTACTCAAAAGGACACTGGTCAGAATTGCAAAAAACGGCAAGGTCTTAAGGGTCAAAATAGCTGGGTCCTGAAGGGGTTAAACACTTGCTCTAGTGAAGGGGTATTCTTTCAAATATGAAAGAAGATTTCTACACAAATTTTAGTTTTTATGACTTACAGAGAAGATGCGATATGGTGTAGTACTTGTTTCTTCTAAATGTTCCCTATTGCTGAATCTTGTCCTGAAAATATGAATACATTCTAATTTTTATGCAAATTTTCTTCATTTAAGAAAATCTCATAGGGTTATTTCAAGGAGGCAAATGACATGTAGACAGTAAGGAGGATAAATGAGGTTCATCTTATGGGGTTGCACAAAGGTAGACACAACACCATTGATATGCACTTCTTTGATTTGCGTGCAGAAGTTGTCTGTATCCCTATGTTCTGGATGATGAATCTTGCCAGAGAAGTACTTAAAGCTTGGAGGAGATGGTCTGCCACCACTGTGGTACGGATTGTAACAAAACCACAATGTAGTTTATACAGAAATTCTCCTCTGGCAATGTGTCTAGTAATCTGATAAGTCGCTTGTGAGCCTAGAAATGCATGATAACATGACACATGGCAATGAAGACTTTCTCTTCAGCTACATTCACTTTGGTTTTGGTGGATTTTGTACCTTCAAGATGTCCATTAGATAATAGATGTGGTCCATCAGTTTCTCTTTGAAATATGTTAAGGTGAATGAATGATGATGACAATGTGTTCCCTGTCATGACTATTTGTATTAAGGTGGATTGGCTCCATCCAATATCTATCATATCTATAGTAAACCTAGACACTGGAATAAATACACAAAACACGTTATTTTGTTGTCAAAATGGCCACAGCTTTATTTATATCACAGGATTAACAATACCAGTAGAAGTCAGGTGAAGTACATTGTGATTCACAAGAAGTGTGATAAACCCAGCTGTCTGTGGTGGCACTCACTGGCTGCTACTCAAGCAGAGCCAGTAGACTTTCAGGGCACCAATGACTCTATTATCCTCACTTTTGTGCTTAACCATCGTGCCCGCCCCTGATGATGTTACCACCATGCCTGTCCCTGATGACGTTACCACAGTATACGCCCTGATGATGTTACCATCGTCCCACTCCTGATGATGTTACCACCGTGCCTGCCCTGATGATGTTACCACCGTGCCCGCCCCTGATGAGTTACCACCGTGCCCCCCTGATGACGTTACCACCAGCCGCCCTGATGACGTTACCACCGTGTCAGTCCTGATGACGTTACCACCGTGCTCGCCCCTGGTGACGTTACCACCGTGCCCTCCCCTGATGACGTTACCACTGTGCGCGCCCTTCTGATGTTACCACTGTGCTGCCCCTGATGTTCTTGTAAAAGTTCTTGTAAAAATAAGCACCCTCCCTATTTACTTCTTATTAGAAACCTTCTCACTTTTAAAGGATGGAGTTATTTTAATTCCATAGTTTACAGCTCATTGCCTAGATTGCCACCTATCGGTGTAGTCTATCAGTGGTTAATGCTTTACTATTCAATTAGCGCAGCACTTACAAGCTTTTTTGCTATAGATGGCCAAACCATTGGACCCATCTTGCTCCAGTGACTCAGTTAATCTATTTGGATGCAGTTTAGAGCCTGCAGTTTGGGTCAGTGGAGCAATTATGTTGCAGGTCAAGATGCTAATCTGGAGCTCTAGCTACACAAACGCTTGAGATTCAAAGTCAAATTACTCATTTTACTTTATTCAAAGTTTTGGATTGTGAAAGATTACATTTCAATCAATTCTATTTCATTTTGTACCGTTGTGTCATGAATTTGTGTTTTTGTTTTTACTTTAGGACATAATAGGAGAGGTCCTAATCTCACTGAAATGTCTCCCTACAGCACAGAAAATAGAAGTTGGAATACTAAAGTTTAAAACAAGCTCTTCTAGCATTATTAAGGAGAGGGGTATGTATTTAGTTAGAAGAATGAACTGTGATGCAATATATGAAATCCATTTCCAGGGTTTATAGTATTGATCAGGTTAAAGCACAACTCCAATCTTTTTTTTCAGCATTTAGTAGTGCTTTAAACCTAAGTCCCCTGCCCCCAGTCTTATACTTGCCTACCGGTGATTTCATCTTTTTTTCAGCATCGCTCCGGTCCCGCAGCGCCATCTTGTGCCTGCAACTTCTGACTGGTCAGAAGTAAGACTTTATGTCACAAGCGATCAATACATCTCTATGGGAGTCAGAACGAGGCTCTCACTCATAGAGTTGCATTGACTTGTGACCTCTGGTGCAATCTATGAAACACTGGAGCTGCCGGCAGGTCATAAATCACCTGAAACCGAAGGGAATGATGCTGGAACAGATGAAGACAGAGCAGGTGAGTCAGGTGAGTATAAGACAGGGGGTAGGAGACGTAGATTAAAAGCATCCAGTGCTGAAACAAAAGAAAAAAAAATTAGAGTGATGCTTTTAGGAATTGTCACAATTTTCAGTGTATCAGTTGATAATAATATAATAATCTTTATATAGCGCCAACATATTCCGCTACACTTCACAATTCAGAGGTTCATATACAAACAATCATAAGTAACAGTTATCAAAGAATACAATAATTAAAGCAAAGTAATGACAGCCCGTGCTCATAAGAGCTTACAATCTAACACTGAGGAGGGGGTGACACAAAGTACAGGTGCTTATTTACAATGATGGTATAGTCAACTTGAAGAGATGGGGAACAGAATGGAGCAGCATAAGTGGCCACCAACCATTATTTGTGATCCACTTGAGACTGGAGGAGCAGATAGGCTATGTCTAAATGACTTTGACTAGGGATCATGATAGGCTGTCCAAAAAAGATGTGTTTAGGGAGCACCTGAAACTATGTAAGTTGTTGAAAGAACTAGTTTCTTGGGGTAGAGCATTCCAGAGAATCGGTACTGCTCGGAAGAAGTCTTGGAGCGGGAATGGGAGGTTCGGATTAATGCAGAAGTGAGTCTAAAGTCGCTTCCAGAGCCAAGAGAATGGGTGGGGTGATAGATAGAGATGAGGGTAGGGAGGTGCCGCGCTGTGAAGAGCTTTGTGGGTGAGAATAAACAGTTTGAATTAGATCCTATAGTATATAGGCAGCCACTGCAATGACTGCAAGAGCGAAGCACTGATAAAGCCTTTTCACGAGCTACAGGAAAAGTTCCACAGTAACTACTGGCTGAATGAATCATGGGAATGTTATCTTGTTGCTGGTAAAATGACTAGCAATTCATGCACAAAGTACTGTGGAAACCTTACTGTAGCTGCGTTAGGCCATATGTTAGCTTGAAGGGGATCGCTGCGCATATATGGATGAGAGGGAGCGTCTAGGGTAGGAAGGCCAATTAAAAGAAAATTATAATAGTCAAGGCATGAGTGGATTAGGGCCACAGCGAAGGTCTTTGTTTCCAAGGTGAGAAAGGGGCGGATTCTAGAGATGTTCTTCAGGTGAAAGTGGCAAGAGCGGGGAGAGATTGTATATATGGGGTGAAGGAAAGATCAAACATAACACCCAGACAGTGAGCCTGCTGCCTATGCGTTATCGTGGCGCCACACACTGAGAGAGATGTAATATTTAGGTAGGTTAGTGGTGGGCGGGAGCAGAAGAATTTCAGTTTTGGAAAGGTTGAGTTTCAATAGAGAGCAGACATGATATTGGAAACCAGTTAAACAGTCATTGGTGTTCTGTAATACAGCAGGGATAAGGTTAGGGGAAGAAGTGTATAGTTGTGTGTCATCAGCATAAAGATGGTACTGAAAGCCAAATCTGCTGATGGTCTGTCCAATTGGGGCCATGTAGAAAGAGAAGAGGGCCAAGGACTGAACCCTGAGGGACCCCAATAGTGAGAGGAAGAGGGGAGGAAGTGAAGACAGCCAATGATACACTGAAAGAACGGTAAGAAAGATAAGAAGAGCACCAGGAGAGAGCCATGTCCTTGATGCCGAAGGAATGCCGCATGGAGAGTAGGAGATGGTGGTCAACAGTGTCAAAAGCTGAAGAGAGATCAATAAGAATAGGCAGAGAGTGTACATAGGAAGATAGACATTGAAATAAAGGATATTGTTAAAAATGAGAGTGAAAGAGAGTGGGTTATTTGACTTCAGATAGAGAGCTGACATGATATTGGAAACTAGTTAAACAGTCATTGGTGTTCTGAATCAGCAGGGATAAGGTTAGGGAAAGAAGTGTATAGTTGTGTGTCATCAGCATAAAGATGGTACTGAAAGCCAAATCTGCTGATGGTCTGTCCAATCGGGGCTGTGTAGAGAGAGAAAAGGGCCAAGGACCGATCCCTGAGGGACTCCAATAGTGAGAGGAAGAAGAGAAGAAATGGAGCCAGCAAATGATACGCTGAAAGAGTGGTCAGAAAGATAGGAAGAGAACCAGGAGAGCGGTGTCCTTTATTCCGATGGAGTGCAGCATAGCGAGTAGGAATGGTAGTCAACAGTGTCAAAAGCTGCAGAGAGATCAAGAAGAATAAGGAGAGTGTGTTCACCTTACATTTTGCTGTCACAAGGTCATTGGTCACTTTGGTGGGGGCAGTTTCTGTAGAGTGAGGGTGGCAGAAACCAGACTGTAACTGATCTAGAAGAGAGAGAGACTGAGTGGAAAGGTAACAGGTGAGGCTGGAGTAGACCAGGCGCTCCAAGAGTTTAGAAAATGAAGGGTCTGAGATTGTCACAAGAGATGTTCTCTTTAATAATGGAGTAATGATAGAGTGTTTGAAGGAAGAGGGGAAGATGCCAGAAGAGAGATCAAAGATTTTGGTTAGGTGAGTAGTGAATATCAGAGAGAGAGAGAGAAACTGTAGTAGGTGTGAGGGAATGGGGTCAGTGGTGCATGTAATGGGACAGGGAGAGGGGCCCAGAAGACTTCTTCTTCTGTGACTGGGTCAAATGTGGAGAGTGAGCCAAAGGAGTTGTGGGGTGGAATGGGGGGTAGCAGCGCTCAGGGGTCGAAAGCTGATTTCCTGACTGATGTTTTCTATTTTCTCTCTGAAGTAAGAAGCCAGATCATCAGTACAGAGGTCAGTGATAGGGGTCTGCACTTTAGGACTGAGGAGAGAATGAAAGGTGTCAGAGTTTTTTTGGATTGTTGGATAATGAGGAGATCAGGGTAAAGAAGTAGGCTGTTTGGTGAGGTGAAGGGCAGAGTTGTAGATTTTTAGCATAGGTCTGGAGTTGCTATTAATCCTAGGGAGCATGCGCATGAGGATTGAGGAGTTGTAAGCCACTTCCCTCCTCTCAGATATATGCAAATATGCAAATTTGCACTTCACTAAGGAAGTAGAGAAACTCCAGTGCCACATTTAAGCAGCTTCCTCAAAGTTATAATCGCTTTCCAACAAGCTTTTAATATAACTAAGGGATTTGTGCCAGATCAGAACCCCAAACTACAGACGCTGCATTTCGGGGTACCTGCCCCTCATCAGTGTAGTGTGTGGGATATTCTGATTTTTAGCATAAATTTATAATGGATAAAGTTTTCTGGAGTGCGTGTTTTCCTCCACAGGCGTTCAGCATCGCTGCAGGAATTGAGTTTGTGATGTGAGCCAGGGTTGTTTTTACTGGAGGATCTGAGGGTGAGGGGCACTACTAGGTCCAGGAAGCATCTTAGGGTGTCGTTATAGTTATTCACAGCCAGATCAGGACAGAAGAATGAGATTGGGGACAGTGATGAGAGTAGAGAGTCTATGATGTATGAGGGTTAATGACCTGTAGATTTCTGAATGTGTGATAGGTAGGAGTGTGCTGGGGTGGGCGAGGATTTGTGAGCATGAAGGAGAGAATGTTGTGATCAGAGAGATTCCAGAGAGCGCAGTTAAAAGAGGGGAGATAAAGGTGTGCAAGTAATGTTGTTAAGGTTAGCATGGTTTCTATGTGAGGTGGAGGAAGGGTTGAAGTTGGCAGAGGGTGGACCAATATTTGGAGAGATATCACCTGACAGGAGCAGCAGTAAAAAGAGAAAGAGCAAATCGTTTTTGTAATTGTGACATTGTTTAAGATGCAATGCCCAGGAATATGATGGACTTAGATTATTCAGTGCAGTGCAGAGAGAATGGGAGCTGTACATAGTAGAGGGAAGGAGAGAGGGGCTTATGTGAATGAGGGGTGATGGAGGGGAGTTGGGGCAGTCAAAGTGAATGGCAATGGCACATAGGAAGATAGACATTGAAATAAAAGACATTGTTAAAAGTGAGAGCGAAAGATAGGGGGTTACCTGACTCATGCCCTGACTAACTGCCATTAAAGTAACTGCAAGTCACTTAGCACTCGATGCCACTTCACATGAGATGCCATGTGTACACCCCACACGTGTGTACCCCTTAACACAGAACTAAATTTATAGGGCACACTAAAGAATCAGGTGAGGGGGGATTGTGGGATGTCACATGGTTTCAGGAAATTAGCAGTTTGACCTCACAGCAGAGGATAAATAGATGATCAAATGCAGCCATTCACATTATGCCAGAGTCTTGCACCACAGATTAACACCTTCCACAAGATAACATTTACAATGCGGGAAATAGTGAGTAATGAAACTAATGTATACAGATGACATAGGAGAGTTTACAATAAATGCAGAGGTAGATTTACCATAAGGGTACGTGAGTCAGGCGATATCAAGCAGTTTTACACCAGGAAACTGGCAAATATGTGGACGGTTGTTCATATTGTTATGTAATTAAATCTTTGGGGCTGAAGAAACCCAGCCAACAGTCTTTCTAGCCTCTAAATCTTTCCCAACCTATTAGAATTCATTGTTATTTACCTGTCTGTTTTGACGAGAGCGCTAGAGAGAAAAACTGTTTTTTTTTTTTCTGCAGAACCTGCCTAGTTTTAAAGAGGATGTCACATCATAAGTATATTTAACAATTAGATATATTGTCATTGTGCAGTAGTTGAGGAGTAGAATCAGTTGGACCACCACCACACATTGACAGCATATTTGTAAACCTCTTTATACTTCTCACCATTCTGAGCTTTTCCTTAGTTTATTTTCATGTTCAGGTGCAGATACAGGACCTGTGGAAGCGCTACCAAGTGCGAAACAACTGCTGTCGTCCATGTGTCTCTGCTCCCCCTCCCTCTCTCCCTCCCTCGTGTATCTGTACCTGTTTATAAAAATAAAATAAATGAAAGCAAAGCTCAGAACGGTGAGTGACATCTGTCTCTATCTCTATCGATTATTTCCGCTGGACTGTCAGATTGAGCACCACCGGAGCTACTTTTACTGTGCCCGCATCTTGGAGAGTCTAAGGCTGGCTTCACATTTGCGTTTGTGTCTGCATGCTGATGGCATGCAGACACAAACGCAGTCAAAAGCAGGGACATTTAGATGTGTCCGCAGCGGATAATGTCTGCCTGCGGACACATCACTGTGCAGCCCGGCAGCCAATCGGCATTGTCCGGGGGCGGGCCGGAGGCGGAGATCTGCGCCGGAGATCTCCTCCTCCCCGCCGCCGGTAAGCTCCGGGACGTGTCGGCGGGGAGAAACAGTGATTTGACAGCTGTTTGAATCTCCCGCGCCGACATCTCCTCTCGGTGTTGGCGCGGGAGATTCAAACAGCTGTCAAATCAGCTGTTTCTCCCCGCCGACATCGCTAGCAGATTACCGGCGGCGGGGAGGAGGAGAACATCAGAGGCTGAGCTCATCTCCCGGTGGCCGTCGGTGATCTCCTGTGACATCACCGGCGGCCACCGGGAGAGATCTCAATGTGATCCGCAGCGTTCTCCTGCGGTGTCATGCAGAGGACACTGCGGACCCATTGAGATCAATGCATTTTTTGGGCGCTTGCAGGCGCTTGCGGATAGAGCAAGCGCCGCGAACGCACAAAAAAATGCTGCAAGCTGCATTTGGAGCGCGGTCGGAGGGCGCATAAATTATGCGCATCCGAACGCAAATGCTGCCAAACGCAGCCATACGCAGGCACATGCGTTCCCATGTTAAACATAGGAACGTATGTGCGCAAGCGTTTTGCTGCGTTTGGTACGCAGCGTTCCATACGCAAATGTGAAGCCATACTAAGTGCAACACTGTTTGCAACAGCACATGAGGGCGGTGCCTGGGTTTTCCTCTCCTTATGTATACTTCTGCAGAATCTGTCAAGTCAGTGTTGAGTGAGGAGTCCTGTGTGGTGCTGGGAAATGTGAATTTTGGTACAATTAGTAGACCAGGTTTGTTTGGAAACTCCGAAAAATGGCAAGGATATGTCATTTTACATTCAAGCCGATTTCCTTAAAGTTGGGATGCGGTGTACAATATAAAGAAAATGAGTGTAATTATTTAGAAATGTTTTCTAACCATATTTTATGCACAGCAGAGCATAGAGCACGATTCAGAAGATGAACATTAAACATTTTTCCATTTCATTTGAAAAACAAAGATAATCTGTTGGCAGGTTTTCCCTATGTAATCTAAAGACAGTACGCTGTAAGGGTTAACACAAAGAATTCAGCAGTGTGTCTCATCAGAGCGTGTTGCTGTTTACCTGCAATATTTATTTTAGCACCAATAGCTTATTATTGTTGGTCACAGCAGCAAGTCTGGCACACCTCCTGCTGTGATTAGCAGCTTCTCACTGTCTATAGACTTTGTACACAGAGTCTGGTGTGGGCGGGCCATTGTTTCAGCTCTGCTGCGTGGCTAAATCTAAAAACTTTGATTGTGTCAGAACTGCTGCACCCAGTAATGTAAGTGATACATCGCTGGATTCAGGGTCTCTTTGCCTACATCATGCTACTCTAAGCTAACGTAGCAAAAAGCTGATGACAGATTTCTATTTAATTCACCCGAACTGGTGTACATTTCCTGATGAAGAAGCGGGGTTACGCTTCGAAACACATAGAGTAAACCACCATATGCTCCATCGTTTGCTTTGAATAGGATCATTTGGCAGCTGTGCGGATCTAATACCAACTTTCAGCATGATTGTATAGAAAGACCAGGTCTTTATGGGTTTGTATTATGCCATATAACCTTTTAACATCATATTATATCGTCTCTTTATGTTTGTCTTTCTTTTTAGATGTGTATGCAAGAATAGATGTATTTAGCAATCAACATAAGCAAAAACATCAGAAATCAAGTCTACGAGCAAAATCTAAAGTGACCGTGTTCAATGAGACATTTCTTTTTAGTCTTCCTGACCCGGGTAACACTCACTGCTTGATCCTGATCTCCCTGTATGAAACTGTGTCCACCGGGAAGAAGCTTATTGGACAAACCACATTGGGCAACCAGAAGACTAACTTAAGCCATAATCATTGGGATTTAATGATACAAACTCTACGTCAGCCGGTAGCTGACTGGCATCCTCTCTATATTTAATGCAATAACTTAGAAGACTGATATCCATTTCTGTTACTGTGACCTAGATTGTTAGCTCTATGGACAAAGGTTCTTCATGTGACTCCTTGGATTCTAGGCAATACTAGAGGATTCCGAAGAGAAAAGAATTAAGACTGTCTACATACAGATGCTATATTTAGGTAGAACCCACTAAAGAACATTGTGGAAAGTGCAATATCAAAGGAATGGATGGCAATCGAATTCTGATAGAATATCATGGTGTTACATTGGTAAAATGTATGTTGTACGTGCATTTTATTATGTGATAAGAATAAATGGCTGTCTACTAGAATGTATATGTCTACCTGTGCATCCCTAACCTTTTATACACACACAGCTTGTCACACTAGTGGCTCAGTTTAGGAGCGTTTCAGTTCAAAATAATGCATGTGTGTAAAAAATGTACAATGTGTGTGTAATATAAATATGGGATGTGTGCATGTATGTATATGTGTGTGTGTGTATATGTATATATGTAATATATATATATATATATATATATATATAATATACACATATGTATGTATATGTATATATATATATATATATATACACAATATATTATGCACACTTTGGAATTTTGTTATATCTATATTGCACACACACATTGTACATATTCTATATGTGCTGCTCAAAAAATAAAGGGAATGTTTCAACATTATATTATGCTGTTAAATGTTCCCTTTATTTTTTGAGCAGTATACATCTACATATAGACTCTAAGAAGGTGTTTTTGGTGGAAATATGAAAATCACAGGCTAGCTAAAATGTTGCATGATCTGCAAATTATGAAAATATGATTATTAATATTTAGCATTATTATTATTCTCAATGGGAGAAAACTGCAAAAGGACCTGCCAGCGGAGGATCTTGATGATTTATGTTCTAAAGCGCATACAGCACGGCAGAACATTTTTCACACGACCATTAATAACCTGTTTGATAGTAGCCAAGGATGTAAGGGTAGAGATTTCTAACATGGAGCTCATACTCCACACTGAATAAAGTCAGAGGTTTTTAAAATGTTGTTTCCATTATGTCCATAATTTACATATATTAATATTCATCCTGTCATTTCCATATCTCTGACTTTTTTCCTTTTTGGTATTGAAATGTTAATATTGTGGAGAGTGCACAGTATACTAAATGTGTACGTGTAATATGGATGCATGTGTGAATATACATTATATATACTGGACAGTGCAAAACTAGGAGGATCAGCAGCAAGAACCTAAGCTGTTTAAAACTCTTAAAGGTAATGGACCAAGATGGAACAATATGTAAGATGAACTGAGTGCATGGTGGGGAGTTGCCTAAGCGTCGAGAGCTTGAACATAAAGTCTTTGGCAAAAAAGTCTCTTTTCAATGAGAACAAAATCCGGAACCACAGGAAGGAAAGAACGACTCATGGACAGTACTGTGATGTTGAGTTGGGTGGTTGTGAAACAAACAGGACTAGTGAGGATAAAAACAAGTGGAATGGAAGGAATAGAAAGACTGTTTATGGAAATACTCTGTGTTAATGAAAGAACATACAAGACTTTACGTGTCCGCTATCTCATGTATATAGTTGCCATAAAATGGTTGTTCAGTAAAACTACGTTTTTAAACAACTAGTGGTCTCTTTCGGTGAACTGGTTAACATCTGGTTCTGACCAGCCGAGTTCAACGGCATCATGTGGCATGCAACAGTGCAACGTCTCCACAACACAAGTCCATACCCCCAGCTAGAAGCCCTTATTATTTATTTATATAGCGCCATTAGATTCCATGGTGCTTTACATATGAAGAGGAGAGAACACAGACAAATACAGTATATATGATCAACAAGTCTTACAGATACAGGAGGGGAGGGGAACCTGTACACGAGGGCTCACAGTCTACGGGGGCGGGTGAGGAAACAGTAGGAGGGGGAAGTGCCGATCGTGTGGCGGAGCAGCGACCGGGTCTCATTGTAGGCTGTAGACTTGTCGGAAGAGGTGAGTCTTTCAAGTTACCAAGGGTAGGTGAGTGTCTGACGTGTTGGGGGAGAGATTCAGAGTATGGGATACCACTGGAGAAGACCCCCATCTTCTATGTAACGTGCTGAGGCACAAGAAACCCAGACCTTGCCCTCAACTACTGCCCCATACTATGCTACTCTGTAAGTGTAAACGGGTTACATGGATACAACAGCGCAGAGAAAGACGACTCGGTGATAGCAAACAGACCTTTATTTTGCACAGAGAAATAGTGCCTTAACCTCCTCAGACCTCGTGTACACTGTAGTGTACAATGGTATTAAACTATATAATTTCATTGTGGATAACTTGAAGTGGCTTAGAACTGGTAGCAACTGTAGTGCACATAGAACATAGAAGTTTTTATAAATTTCACGCCTAAAGATATAGTTACTTGGCCTTTTTCTATTATATTTTTACATTGAGCATAAAATAACTCAATTAAAAGACTTATGGGTCTGAGGAGGCTATGTGTGGGATCAAGGAATGGCACATAAGATGCTAAATACAGAGTATATTGCAATGAAAAATTTGGCAATAAAGATATTCAGATTATAATCACAATGTTATTTACACTGTATTACTTCTATCACTAAATATGAGGCACCATCAACATACTTAACCCTTAAATGGACTGTCAGGTTATTTTTCAGTGGGATACTAATATTACCCTTGAATAGAGCCTAGGCAGACCTTTTAAAAACATGTAAAATCATTATTGTACCATTTGTAGTTTCCATGTTATAAGCATTGTCAGACCCTGCAGTGAGCTCCTGGATCAGTCCTCTCCATTATAAGCAAACAAGAATAGTCTTGTGCTGTATAAACTGTCATGTAATTATGCACTCCCTCTCAGCAGCTCTTCTCCCTCCTTCCTCTCAGCAGCTCTCTCCTCCCTCATCCCTCTCAGGCCGGTTTCAAATCACTGCCTGATCAGGTCCGGGGGTTGTCCGGTGTGAACCGGACCTCCCCGGACCCGATTTTGAAACCGGACCGGAGGGTAAATATGCCCTCAGGTCCGATTTGCAGCTGGATTCCTCATATCGCAGCCTCAGCAGCTGAAATGTTAAGATCGCGGCTAGCAGGTCGCAGTGCAATGTCAGGTTTCAGTTTCCAGTAGAGCTTCTTTTCTGTTGTGGACATGGAGGGAGAGACCTAATACAGATCTGCCTTATCTAGACTCCATTTTTTCTCTAAGCAGGTATCTCTGCTGTGACAGTTTATGTGTTGTATTTGACCTCTTTTGATGCTGCAAACATAGAGAAAAGAGGAGGATACAGCATTCCCCCCCCAGTGATCTGCTGTGCTGTGATGTGGTGTGAAAATGTGACATAAATATTCATCCTATGGGGAGGCGACAGCAGAGAACTAAGTGGATCATTCACTGTGAGTGACAGATGGGATGAATCTCTTTATTTGAAGTTTACAGAAGCTAGGAGGGGAATATAAATAATAGAAATACATGAATAGAGAGAGCTAAAGGCCACGTCACATGCTTCAATCTCAATCACGATATCTCCTGAAAAGTCACATGATCGAGATCGCTACAACAATTTATGGATATGGTTTGTGCGGTGTCACAAGCATAGATCTCGTTAACAATGTTAAATTTGGCAACGCGCCAGCGATCGTGCGCACTACTCAGCAATCGACACCATCTAGCGTCAGGAATAGCAAAGTCGAGAATGAGATCGTTTGAGAGGTGTCATACTGCACGATGCAGCAGGTTGAACGCAGGTTAATTGAACGATGAATGATGGATTTGAGGTCCTGCTCACAAATCTTCAACCAAACAATTAGGCGATTTTTCGCTGAAAGATCGCTCTGTTACACACAACGATGCACAAACGATATCGCTGAAGCGATCAAATATCCGGATCGCTTAACCGATATCGTTCACGATATTGAAGCGTGTGACGTGGCCTTTAGTAGAGAGAATGAAGTGTTTAGGGTGAAGACTCTACTTTTTAATTCGTTTTTTGGTGGAGGGATCCCAAAACGCCCTGCTTGAATTAAATAGGACGTGCTGTTGTGTTCCATAACCGACATAGAAGGTTTGACGCATTGTTTTGACTATAGGGCTCCCCAAATAATAGATATGACTCCCCTCTAATAGAAGTCATGTGACTTTACCACTCTTTTCTATCACTATTCTGGCAATAAAGTGATGGATATCGGTGCGATGGATGAGTGGAGTCGGCAGCTTGAAGGGAAGGATAATAGTTTGGTCTGGCATCTTTTACATAAGCCAGGCCCTTTAAAAAACACCCACATTTCCATGTCCTGCTGCCTATCACCCTGTGATGAAATTGGGTGGTTGACATTCTGGGTAAATAATTTTCTCAATTATCACATTCCTTGAGGATGATCTAGAGATACTGTATATATTTTTGTCACTAGGTGGCGATATTATGTTATACATGACATTGATGATCTATTAGCGTGAATTCCTGATTTGTGCTGTGTGTTATATACAAGAGCACATTTACTTTCATAGTTACGTAGAAATCTTTGCTTTTCACACGAGTCCATCAAGTTCATGTACAGAGAGATCAATCCGCTTGAATTCGGCCGCTTTAGCCTGCTTTTCCAGCTCCGACATCGTCTGTGTATGTATGAGACCAGCAATTAACATGTAAAATATTCAAGTTTCATAATGGGACTAAGTGTAAAAAAAGAAAAAAAAAAACATTTTGTAAAAATTTAAAACCCCCAGAAAGCACAAAAAAAAAATCACATGTAAAAATGTATGACTTAAATAACACAGGTTTTATGTAAAATGTGCACAAAATTGGTATTGCTCTTGTGGAGCCCCCACGGGACGGGGGTACTCGGTACCGGACCGGTGAGAGCCGGGGAAGTCACGGGTGGCTTGGTCCGGACCGTGTCCCTGGGCCCGCACAATAAGATGGGGAATATTTACAAGGGGATTTGTCACGGGTGACGCCACCCACTTGTTACGGCCAGTGATGGGGGCCGCCGCTGCCGCAGAACCTCCGGGGGTGATGTGATGGCAGCGGAGATGGTGTAGTTCCAGTGGGAAGAACTGTATCCCCCGAGGCAGTAAGGGTTAAAGTCTATTGGGGTTATAGATGGTGGAGACGGGGTTAAAGGACACACACTCACGTTTGGTAGACACTGGTGCAATTCTCTTCTTCTCCTGGTGCTGCAGAGCTGACAGGCTTGTAGCAGGGGGAAGCTCTCTGTGCTGAATCTGGAGCAAAGGTCGCAATCAATACACAGACTCACAGTTTTGCTGTTTTCCAAAGCTTTACTACTGATGTTACTGCAGATTATAGTCCACGGAGTCTGTAATGGGGCTGAGCTCTCTTCCCACCCTGTCCGGGGTCGTCAGCGTCCTTATGCTGCACTGTGTGTGTGTCCTGGCTGCTGCTATTAGCTGAGCTGCTGGGATTCCTCACGTCTCTCTCTCTGTATTCTGCTGGTACCACTTGGCTAGGCAACTTGAGTCCTCTGTGCTGTGCTGACCCCTCCGTGTTGCTTTGCTCTGGTACTAGGGGCATCTAGAGATCCCACTGTTCCTGGATTCACTGTGCTGTGGGTGCCAGACACAGTACCGGATCCAGTGTCCGTTCTGTGCGTTCTTCTGGGGAAAGTGAAGGTATCACTCCAGCTCCCAGACGTGTTTCTCTGTCTGTAGTTCTCCTGTTCCTCTGACCCTTGCTAGGTCTGCACTGAGCTAACTCTGCTCTCTGTCCTCTTCACAGCACTACACCGTGCTGCACGGTCTCCTGAGCTGTTCTGAGCTCCTTCCTCATGGGCAAGAGTATATCAGGAAGCAGGTTGTGCTCCCCCTCTTGGCCCAGAGGTGCTAGTGTTTTGTCAGTGTGTAGTGGGGGAGAGAACCCATGTGATGTTATTGTGGCACATTAACCCATGGGGTGCCACACTCTGTCCGGCAAGGATCTGAACTATAAAATTGTTATTATTTATCACATATAGTGTACACCCTAAAAAATGTATGCTCAGGGCAGAGGGGTGGGGGATGGTGCCTCACCAGAATCCAGGCCAAACACAGGTGCCAGGGAAAGAGGGGCTGGAAAACACTCAATTACCATAGAAGAAGGGAAGAAAGTGCACCAGCACCAGACTTCTTGTCTTTAAAATTATTCAATTTTATTGTGTCAATATTTAAAGCATCATGTGGGGGACACAGCCCTTAATGCTGACGCCTTTCAAACAGGTTTTCTTATTAATAGGTAATATTGATTTTATTATTGACACAATAAAATTCAAGAATTTTAAAGACAAGAAGCTTGGTGCCGGCCGGTGCACTTTCTTTACTTCTTCTATCCTAAAAATTGGCACTGTAGCTTTTTTCAATGCTACAGACGCAAAAAATGGCCTAAAATTGATGAGAAAACCATTGTAAACGCAGCAAACCCTCATGCAGTTCTGTTGGCGGAAAGATACAAATGCTATGGTCCTCAGGATATGGTGAAACAATTATTTTTAGAGTATAAAAGTAGCAAAACATACTATATATAGAATTGCTATAATTTTTCTAAACCGAGGAATAGGCTTATCACTTATGGTGCACAGTGAACGGCCAAAAGGTATAATAAAATAAACAATAGTTCAAGAGTTGCTTTTACTGTAATGCCTCATTCACACAGAGCGTTTGTGCTCCATTTTTGTTGATCCATTTTTCTTGCAGTTTCTGCACCAAAAATGGATCCTCTTTTTGTAAAAAAGCTTCACAAACGCATCATCCATTTGTGTTGCTTTTTTGCTCTGTTTTCAGTACTTACAGGACCTGGGCCCCATATAACTCTCAGGCTGAGTCACACAAGGTCCTGGAAGTACCATACCCGCACGTCCTGCCGATGCCCGGAAGGAAAACATCACCGGGGCTCACCGTGGGATCACCGGGGAGGGAAAGAAAGTGTGTCTGTCTGTCTTGTCTGTATCCCCCAAAAATGGAGCAAACTAGCAACACAAATGAATGACCGGGCAGGGTAAGAAATGGAGCGTTTGTGGTGTGGAAAGCGCAGCAGAGAAATGGAGCAATAACTAACACTCATCATTATCTGGATGTGCTTTCTGCATCAGTAACACAGCGTCTGAACAGCAAATAGAAAATCCCATTCACTTTACTGCAGATTCAGCGACTGATCTGATCTGTTTTTGGTGCAGTTTAAAAAAAATGCAGCACCAAAAACAGATCAGTAACGTCCAGTGTGAACATGGCCTAATTGTTCGTTTTGCCTCACAAACGTTTGTATAAAAGCCTGTATTTTAGCCTGTTTTATGCATTGAACATTTACATTTGGGTTTTTGTCAAAGTCCTCCTAAAACAGTGATTCTTACTGACCCTCCTGACAGGACTGTTCACTATACTGCATAGAATAAAGAAAATGGAGTCACTCTGGACTGTCTGGCCTGTGCCCTGGCGTTGTTCCATCTTCTTAGACTTCTTTTTACCACAAAAACAAAAGGTCAACCACTTATTTGCCATTCCTAAAAAGATGGGACACCACCAGAGCAGAGGCTAGACGGAGTCCATGGTGGCAATGTATGAAATCACTTCGTGGGATGGGGTCAATGCCAAAAAAAAGAGCAAAGTAAATGGGAACCACATTCCATTATGGGCACATTAGACATCTCTTCTCTTTACAATGAAAGGACTGCAAAGTGGAACATTGAGTTCTCCCGCTGGTCGGCCATCTTGGTGTGGATCTGGTTCTCTGGAAACACTTCATCAACATTATATTTTTCATTTAGTACAAGGGTGAACAATCACTCAAGGAATGTTTTACTAATAGTAGTAAAAATGATTTCTTATTACATTTCACCTCCAATTTTTGGACTACATTTGTTAATTTTTTGGAAATTACCATGTATACCGATTGGGATCTTATAGCTACTAAATCTTATAGCATGCCCACAGATATTATCAAAAGACGTTTTGTGACGTTGCAGCGATGTCACTGGGTGTGACATGCTGCAACGACCAGCGATGAGCTCGCTGATCGCTGCGGAATGGCCAGGACCATATTTTGGTTGTTGGTCTGCCGCTGGGCAGCAGACATCAGTGTGTGTGACACCTTTCTAACCCGATATGTTCCCTGGTAACCAGGGTACTCATCGGGTTACTAAGCACAGCGCGTTCTCTCCGCTGAATGCTAGGGACCTCGACATCGTGGAAAAGAATAGTTTATATTCTTTTCCACGATGTTGAGGTTGTTACAACGGGTCGCTGGTGAGATCTGCCTGTCTGGCATCTCACCAGCGATCACATAGCAATGTTGCAGCAATACCGATCATTGGTCGGGTCGCTGGAACATCGCAACGTGTAACCCGGCCTTAACAGAGAGCTGGCATTTGCTAATATGTTTGGAAAATATGTCTAGGAGACAATTTGTGCAATTAACAAGGAACTGTACAAAAAGTAGAGAATTTTTGGAAAGAATCCATAAACATGGTATTAAAATTCACACAGTAGCAGGGGCGTATATAGAAATCATGGGGCCACGTAGCAGAAGTTCTAATTGGAAACCTTCTCCCTCCCTAAAAAAATAAATAATAATAATAATAATATTCAGCTGGGTCAGATAGATACATATTTCACAACTTGGCAGCTCTTACAAAGTAATTCTCCTCCTATTGAAGCCCCTGGATTCCTCTTTCATTGCTCTCAAAGTAAAATGTCAACAGAAGTGCCCCCAAACACTGGGGGGTGGCGGGTCATGTGCCCCAGGCACAGCAGGCTAGGGGGCGCTGTCAGGTCTCAGGAGTCCCCCCGCCGCATGTTACGCCCCCCCAGCTGTGGGAGCCGGCTATTCTCTGCTCCCGCAGTCTGCAGACAGCGGGAGCAGAGAATGTGCAGCCGTCAGCTCCTGTAGTCCATGTACAGACATCTATCAGATGCCTGTACTTGGACACACTCAGCAGCGTCTCCAGCCGCCCTGTTTCCCACACTTCCTGGTTGGGGGGGACCTCAGCAGCGTGATCAGATCGCCTGACCACGCTGCTGACGTCACTCAGCAGAGGCAGCAAAGAGCGTCAGAAGGATGGAGAAGACTGCTCCACATACTGTAGGAGGTGAACTGCACATAAATGTAAATAGGGGAAGGGGGACAGCGTGCAGGGAGAGGGTGGGGGAGTATGAGCATGAAACTGAGGGTGGGGGGAGTATGAGCATGAAACTGAGGGTGGGTAGAGTGTGAGCATAAAACTGACGGTGGGGAGAGTGTGAGCATGAAAATGTGGGTTGGGAGAGTTTAAGCATGAAACTAAGGGTGGGGAGAGTGTGAGCATGAAACTGAGGGTCGGGAGAGTGTGAGCATGAAACAGGGTAGGGAAAGTGTGAGCATGAACCTGAGGGTGGGGGGAGTAGGAGTATGAAACCGAGGGTGGAGGGACTGAGAGCATGAAACTAAGGGTGAGGGGAGTATGAGCATGAAACTAAAGGTGGGGGGAGTATGAGCATGAAACTGGAGGGGGAGTGTGAGCATGAAATTGGGGGGGGGGAGTGTGGGCAGGAAACCGGGGGTGTGTGAGCAGCAAACTGGGGGTGTGTGAGAGCAGGAAACTGAGGATGAGTGTGAGCAGCAAACTGGGGGGAAGTGGGAGCAGCAAACGGGGGGGGGGGGGGGGTTGAATCTGAGCAGCAAACTGGGGGGGGGTGAATGTGAGCAGCAAATTGGTGGGAGAGGGTGTGGGGACCATGAGGAGCAAACTAGGGGGTGATGATGGTGGGAGAATATGTGAGCCAAACTGGGGGGAAGAGGGGGGGGCTAGAATATGTGAGCCAAACTGGGGGAGATGGTGGCAGGAGAATATGTGGACCAAACTGGGTGGAGAGGGTGGGGGGAATATATGTGAACCAAAGGGGGTAAATTTGAGGATCCAGTATAAAAGTGAGGGGGGATCAGTGTGGACACAGTATAAGGAGTGAGGGGGATGGCTGCCACCACAGTATGTGGAGTGAGGAGGAGATTGGTGTGGACACAGTATGTGGAGTGAGGGGGGGAATGGCTGTGGCACAGTATGTGAAGTGATGGGGGATGGCTGCGCCACAGTTTGTGAAGTGAGGGGGGATGGCTGTGACGCAGTATTTGGAGTGAAGGAGATGGCTGCGGTACAGTATGTGGAGTGAGGGGGGGAATGGCTGTGGCACAGTATGTGAAGTGATGGGGGATGGCTGCGGCACAGTTTGTGAAGTGAGGGGGGATGGCTGTGACGCAGTATTTGGAGTGAAGGAGATGGCTGCGGTACAGTATGTGGAGTGAGGGGGGGAATGGCTGTGGCACAGTATGTGAAGTGATGGGGGATGGCTGCGGCACAGTTTGTGAAGTGAGGGGGGATGGCTGTGACGCAGTATTTGGAGTGAAGGAGATGGCTGCGGTACAGTATGTGGAGTGAGGGGGGATGGCTGTGGCTCGGTATTTGGAGTAAGGGGGATGGCTGCGGCACCAGTATGTGGCGTGAGAGGGGGATGACTGCTGTGCAATGAGGTGGTAACAGTGTGGACACAGTATGAGGAGTGAGGGGGGATGGCTGCTGACACAGTATGTGGAGTAAGGAGGAGATCAGTGTGGACAGAGTATGTGAAGTGGGGATGAGAAAAATGTAAGGGGGCTCAGAATAGAGAGTGAGTAGTGTGGGGGTATATGGAGAGGGGCCAGAGTGTGTGGACAATGTGAGGCCACAGCCAGGAGGGGACAGTATATCGAGGAGGGCGAGTGTGATGAGGGAGAACAGTATAAACAGTGGGCAGTATAGGGGGACACAGTGTGAGAGGACAGTGTGACCAGGGAGCCCAGTATAGAAAGGAGAGGGCAGTGTGGAGGGCATGTTCCAGAAGAGCGACAGCATGTAAATCATATTTTGTTCAGGGAACAGTGAGGAGGATCAATAATTATTCCGGGGTTAGTGTAGGGCAGTTATTTTTACTGAGGAGAATTTTGATCATTCTGCTATTTTTAAGGATATTGTGCCAGGATGTGCTGCAGACCGGAGAAGATGGACGTCTCCAGACGTGGCAATAACTAAATCACACTTGCAGCCAGTTGACATGGATTAAAGTTGACTCAACCTCTGTCCTGTGTCCTTGTGTGTACCACATTGAGCATGGAGAAAAGAATGAAGACCAAAGAACTGTCTGAGGACTTGAGAAACCAAATTGTGAGGAAGCATGAGCAATCTCAAGGCTACAAGTCCATCTCCAAAGACCTGAATGTTCCTGTGTCTACCGTGCGCAGTGTCATCAAGAAGTTTAAAGCCCATGGCACTGTGGCTAACCTCCGTAGATGTGGACTAAAAAGAAAAGTTGACAAGAGATTTCAACACAAGATTGTGCGGATGGTGGATAAAGAACCTCGACTAACATCCAAACAAGTTCAAGCTGCCCTGCAGTCCGAGGGTACAACAGTGTCAACCCGTACTATCCGTCGGTGCCTGAATGAAAAGGGACCCAAGAAGACCCCACTTCTTACCCCGAGACATAAAAAAGCCAGGCTGGAGTTTGCCAAAACTTACCTGAGAAAGCCTAAAACGTTTTGGAAGAATGTTCTCTGGTCAGATGAGACAAAAGTAGAGCTTTTTGGGCAAAGACATCAACATAGAGTTTACAGGAGAAAAAAAGAGGCATTCAAAGAAAATAACACGGTCCCTACAGTCAAACATGGCGAAGGTTCCCTGATGTTTTGGGGTTGCTTTGCTGCCTCTGGCACTGGACTGTTTGACCGTATGCATGGCATTATGAAGTCTGAAGACTACCAACAAATTTTGCAGCATAATGTAGGGCCCAGTGTGAGAAATCTGGGTCTCCCTCAGAGGTCATGGGTCTTCCAGCAGGACAATGACCCAAAACACACTTCAAAAAGCAGTAGAAAATGGTTTGAGAGAAAGCACTGGAGACTTCGAAAGTGGCCGACAATGAGTCCAGACCTGAATCCCATAGAACACCTGTGGAGAGATCTAAAAATGGCAGTTTGGAGAAGGCACCCTTCAAATATCAGGGACCTGGAGCAGTTTGCCAAAGAAGAATGGTCTAAAATTCCAGCAGAGCATTGTAAGAAACTCATTGATGGTTACCGGAAGCGGTTGATCGCAGTTATTTTGGCTAAAGGTTGTGCAACCAAGTATTAGGCTGAGGGTGCCAATACTTTTGTCTGGCCCATTTTTGGCGTTTTCTGTGAAATGATCAATGTTTTGCTTTTTGCTTCATTCTCTTTTGTGTTTTTTCATTGAAGACAAATTAAATGAAGATAATAATACCAAAGAATTTGTGATTGCAATCATTTTCAGGAAGAAACTGAGTATTATCTGACAGAATTGCAGGGGTGTCAATACTTTTGGCCAACACTGTATGTGCAGTTTAGGAACTGCTCTCGTTAGTTGTGAGACCCACAGCTGGCAACTGGTATTAGCACGTCACAGCTGCAGCAGGATCCTCCACCACATGGATGGTCCTCGATATCTCCAGAAAATGGACAAAAAGTTTCTGATCCTCGCTGCTGTTTAATGACAAAACTTCCTCTGTGCATTAAATAGTAGATCTTTATTCCTACGCGTTTCGAGATCCTCCTGATCTCTTCCTCAGGGATGCATACAACTGAGTGCACTCTGTTGTATGCATCCCTGAGGAAGAGATCAGGAGGATCTCAAAATGCATAGGAATGAGGATCTACTATTTAAAGCACAGAGGAAGTCTTGTCATTAAACAGTAACGCGGATCAGAAACGTTTTGTACATTCTCTGGGGAAATCAACAAAGAGCACGTTAAGAAGTGCAACTATGTACAAGAGTGTCCTGGTCACAACATAGTCCAGTCATCAAATCATCCATGAGTTCACAGTACTTGACATTATCCTACACCTATTATTTACAGTGCTAACAGCTAACCAGGTTAAATACTGTCTAAGACATAATAGCTGTGTACAATTAACATTTATAAACCTTATCCAGGTAATTTCTAGAAAATGGTTAACTCTATACAAATGCAATATTCACTCCTTACTTCTTTCGTTTCAAAGGCAGTATATTGGCTAACTGGCAACCTCTGCCTGGGAGAAAGTGCAAGTTACCTCCTGGTCCGCTGTGCCAGAGTATGCCTCAGCCGCAACCTCGCCGATGAGGGGATTGCATCTCCACTCCCCAGTTTCTCAATGTGTCTCTGACCCTTTTGTTCTTTTCATATTCCTCATTCTCCTCAGACTAGTCAGAGGTGGGTGCTGTTGGTCGGTCGGACCTGGCAGTAACTGGGGTTGGCGTCGCAGCCGGAGCTGAAGCTAGTGACGGCACTTCAGGTTCAGGGGTTGTAGGATTTTTGGACGGCACTTTAGCTGACATTTTAAGGACATCGAGGGCGTAACACCCGCAATGGCCCACATGCCGGGTGTACTCCACCCACTCTCCAGGATATAGGTCTCAGCCGGGGGACCCTTTTGGCAGGTGCGACTCTACATCCCTCCGATTAACGAAGATCTCATTGATCATGTGGGGTTCTTTAATGAAACTCCACCCTTTGTGCAGGTTGAAGTTCACTACCGAGCCCCTTCTCCTTTAAGCTGTTCGGTAGCCTATGCCATATGTGCCTTACTTTTGGCCTTCAAATTTGTGTCCTCATAGGCCCTCCACCTAGCATGGCTCTTCCGCTGTTTGGCTTCCTCTGCCGCCTGTTGTTGCCAGTGGTATACCTTTTCTGATATTACCCCCAGCAAATCACCAACATTCACTGACCCAGCCTGATTCTGAGACCCCAGGGAATCCTCCCCGACGTACCCAGCGGAAGTGAATGGTCTCTGCCCGTGCCCCCTCGATGTTAGGTGAGAGTTTGAGTTGCAGTGGGGCCAGCAACCACTCCTCAGAGACGGTTTTGCCCTCCCAGTCCAGTTTTTGGGTAACCCTGGCTGGGGTGGTTGGTGCAGGGGCTTCTAGGGGCCCAACTAGAGTGGCAAAGTGGGTACAGGGCTCAACGGTACCTGGTTTGGTGGTCTCTGCTCCAGTACTGGTCACTTCCGGAGCCTGGGGATGTGGTTGCTGCTCACCCAGTGGTCGAGTAGCCTTCTCCGTCAGGGCCTTTTTCCACTTGCTGAATTTGGCAGCCTGTACCCTGAAGAGCTGCCGACTCATCTCCTCAACCTCCGCTTTCAGGAGTTCTGGGTCCATAGGCGACAATGGTCCCAAGGACATGCACAGGCCACTGGGGGAATCTGTTTCCTCTACCCTGGGTGCTAAAATCTTTCTTCCACTGCTTGCCATGGCTCTTGCTGCAGCGCTTTCTCTCTCTCCCAGCGCTTTCTCTCTCTCCCACCCTTTCGTGGGTTGTTTCCATTCCCTGTGCGGTCGGCCACACCAGAGGGTGGAGCGGTTTGGCTGACTGGCTGTTCATAATAGATTACACTCCCTGTAGGGCGCGGATGCTGATTTTGGCACCACTGGGTAGTGTAGCCCATGATGAGTGGGCTGGACACGCCTGTTGGCCAGCACATGATGTTAGGTTATGGCGCCCACCATTACACAAGTCCATTAAACAGTCTTTAGGCGCACAGGACCCAGTTTTAGTGGAGGTCCAGAACCTGTTCGTGAAGCCAAATGCAATGGCCGCAAGGGCGAGGGAGAACTCGGTAGCTGGGCTGCCGCTATTTCAGGGAGATCACGGTGGCGGTGGCCCAGCTCTGTGGCACTGGCCGTGCAATGATGGGGGCTATTTACAGGGGATGATGAGTTTTTACGTGGTTCCACTTGTGGTATCTGGTCATGGGTGACCAGCACTGCAGTTTTTGGGCCTCTGGGGCAGATGATGCAACAGCCGGGATGATAACTCTCCCCACAGGTGGAACGGGGCTCCAGGGTTGGCATGAGATTCTACAGGAATGGTAGTTGCAGTTGGGGTGTAGGACGCAGCAAGGAGGGCACGGAAAATAACAACAGGAGGACACAGAAGATGCAGTTCTTTACCTTTACTTGAAGCTTGTGCAAGGTAACCCAGCCGGGTACTGTGTCCTCCAAGTCAGCAGTCCAGCCAACTCCCAGGCAATTCGAATCAACTCCACCAAGACACCTTTCTGTATGCCTTTCCAGGTTGCCTTCCTCTGTGATGATTTACTCACCTCTCCTGCCCTGTGCCTTCATGCTACAGTGTCACAAGCAGGTAGCTGCAGCCTGCAGGCCCTGTCAAGCATCGGTCAACATGTGCTCTGACCCTAAGTCTAGCCACCGTTTTGTGGAATGTCCATGGTTGCTGGCTACTGCGCCTACAGCACAGTAGCCTTCGGTTTCCTGGCTCAACCTTTCAGTGTTGTTGCCAGATTGGGGCCGGTCCCCTCTTGCAACCAGTTCTCCCACAGCGACCTCAAAGGTGGCTGAAGGTTCGGGATCCCTCTGGCTGGGGTTTCCTCGGCCGACCTACGCACTAGTCCTGTTAGGCCCCAGCACTAACCTCCCCTAGAACTCCATCTTTCTTGATGGTCTTCTCTACTCCTCGTCTCACTGTTCAACTGACCCACTGCCTAACTCCTCCTCTCTGCTTTTCTACTTTCTATCCCCACCCCCTCTGCCCACTCCCTCCTCCTGCCATCAGATGGGGCTCCTCATATGAGGTCACTTCCCCCCCTCTATCTCTTGGCCCGGAGTCAGGATGGGTGTTGGATGCAGGTATGTGGGTCTCGGGTTTGTGTTCCCTCCTTACCTGGGAGTGGGATACCACACCTATGGCTTAGGTGCAGTACCTCTGTGGCAACCAGACTGCAGGGGTGCCACATAATGGCCCTCATGTAGCCCTTCATAAAGTATAAAAGCAACCTCATAGTCCTCCATATAGTATAAAAGCCCTCAAAGAGCCCTTGCAATAGTCTAATGGCCTGCTCATAGTCCTCCAAATATTATCGCTTCCACATAGCCCTACAAATAGCATCATTGTCTCCACATAGCCCTCCATATAGGATAAAGGCTCTCACATAGCCATCCGTGTAGTATAATGACCCCCACATAGCCCTCCATATATCCTAATAACAATTGCTCCATATAGACCTCTAAATATAATGGACTTCTAATTACCCTCCAAATAGTATATTGCCCCCCATTTAGCCCACCAAATATAATTGCCCCCACACAACCCCTCAAATAGTATAATGGCCCCCACATAGCCCTCTAAATATTACAATCACCACCACATAGCCCTTCTAGTACTATAAATACCCCCACATAGCCCTTCAAATAGTATAATGTCTCACACATAGTCCTTCAAATAATATGTTGACCCTCACATAGCCCTTCAAATAATATGATAGGCTCCACAAAGCTCTTCATATAATATAATGGCCCCACATAGTGCTCAACAAAGTATAAAGGCTCCCACATAATAAACTATAAAGTCTCTTCAAATAATATATTGGCCCCAACATATCCCTCCATATAGGATAATGGCCCCCAAATGCCCCTCCAAACATAAAGGTCACCACATAGCACTCAAATTAGTATAATTGTCTACACATAGCAATGTATACATTATAATCGCCCCCACATAGTCCTTTAAAAAAGTATAATGTTCCCACATAGCCCTTCAAAAATGATAATTGCCCCCACAGAGCTCTTCCAGTAATATAATGGCCCCAACATAGCCCTTTAAATAGTATGATGGTTTCACATACCCTTTCAAATAATGTGAGGCCCACCTAACCCTCCATATAGTATAATGGCCCCCACATAGCCCTCCAACTATTCTAATAGCCACCAAATAGTATATTGGCCCCTACATAACCCTCCAAACCCCATGTTGCCCTCCATAAAGTATAAAGACTTCTACAAAACCCACCAAAGAGTAAAATGGCCCCCACATAGCCCTTCAAATAATATAGTAGTCCTCCCATAGGCCTTCATATAGTATAATGGTGCCCACAACCCACCAGATGTAATAAATGCCCCCACATAGCCCTCTACATAGCATAATGATGCCCAATAACCCTCCAAATATAATGGGACCCACATAGCTCTCAAAATAATAAATAATCACCTCCCGATAGCCATTCAAATAGTACAATGGCACCCACATAGCCCTCCGTATAGTATAATAGCCCAGACAGAAGCCCTTAAAATATTATAATGGCCCCGTATAGCCCTCCATATTCCTCCTCCATTTCTTCCTTTTTTTTTCTTCTCTGTGCAGTCTCACATATGTGTCTCAATTATGTGGGAGTATATTTAAATCCAAGTTTGCATACCCTCATTATCCAGTGTTCAAGAGCCATGTAGCTCGAAATGTGTATGGACTGATTCCTGTTATACACACCATCCCGTTTTATTGCTTTGTTGTCTGATGGGCCCAATTTTTCATCACTTTTATTTTCAAAGGATTTCCAATAAAGATTTTGTGAATTTTTAATTACTCCGGTGTGTTGAGCTGGTTCCTACTCTAATTTCCTCAATTACCTCCAGTACTGTGCAGCAGTGGGGACGCCATGCTCCTCTCAGATTGGAAGAGCATCTCAGGGGTGAGCTGAATTTTTTCTTATTATTCATCAGATTACAGCACAGAGCTGAGCAATGTCAGGATGTGAACTCCTCTATACAAGCTTCTCTGATGTGTCATCTGGCTCCACACAGCAATATCTGTTAAGCCCTTGTCTGCTGGCTCCACACACAGCTCACAACCAGCCTGCTCTCACACACACTGCTGGCAGACACTGGCCACGTCCACACAGACAGAAAATGCAATTTTTAAAACAGCACAGAAAAATGTGTGAAAATAAGTCAGACGGCACAAAAAAGTATTATCTTAGCTGCTATGTGACCCATCATTAACAATCAGTGCAGGATTGTGTTTTTTTTTTTTCTCGATGAAATCACCTTCACACTTTAAATTACATGGCATTCCAAAGAACATTAGTTTTGATAGAGAGGTTTAGTTTTTGACCAGCTTTTTGGCATATTTTTTGTTACAGATTTTGTGTTAAACTGTGATTCTCAGGTTATCATCCTGAGACTAGTGG
>JARQOC010000010.1:75454272-75515556 GCA_033576535.1 Allobates femoralis | reverse complement strand
TCGGTCCAGTGGTGGTGGAGCATCGGGTCCAGTGGTGGTGGGGCACCAGGTCCAGTGGTGGTGGAGCACTCGGTCCAGTGGTGGTGGAGCATCGGGTCCAGTGGTGGTGGAGCACCAGGTCCAGTGGTGGTGGGGCACCGGTTCCAGTTGCGGTGAGGTGGCACTGTGGTCATTGCTGTTTGTAGGCTGTTCTGAAGAGATGGGTTTTCAGTTCCGCTTGAAGGTTCCAAGTGTGGGGGACAGTCGGATGTTTTGGGGTGCAGAGTTCCAGAGGATGGGGGATACTCAGGTGAAGTCTTGCAGGCGGTTAGATGAGGAATGTACAAGTGTGGAGGAAAGGAGGAGGTTTTGGGAGGATCGAAGATTAAAAGTTGGATGATATTGAGAGATTAGTTCAGAGATATATGGGGGGGGGGACAGATTGTGGACCGCTTTGTAAGTCACAGTAATGTAAAAGCGAAATTGCTGTGTAGATGTTCTGTCTTCTGCAACTTCTTTTAACCACATCAGGTTTCAGAAATTGTGAAGCAGAGAATTGCCATGTTTATTCTTTGGTTTGATTCCGCAATGAAGCAGCTGGCTAGTTATAGTTTGAACCATAGACAAAAAGATGCCAGCAAGACTGTCAGTGACACCAAAGAACACCAGCTTTTTCCTAAAGCGACTTCACCTAAGAAAGTCTTGATTGCTACACGGCATCTTAAAGGCGTCTTGTGCGCACACCCTTACAGGATCTGCTGCTAATGCCTTGGTGTTAGATGCCACAGGACACTTTCAGCACTGTCAGTGGTCTTATGGACTCTATGGCTCAACAGACTGAAGTTTTGAAGCCAAAAAATGAGTGCGGTGGCTTTAACATTATTTCAGATCATGCTATACTATACAGTATATCTGTACTATACTTTTTATGGCTTTCGAGCACACATCACCTACAGCTTCTCTTTGGAATAAGGAAATAATTTGCCCTTTTGATCTATGTCTCTTAGTTAATATGTAATAGGGAAATTCTAAACTTGTCTTATAGAAGACTATTATTACTGTATAGTTCACACCTGTCCTTTTTTCTGGACTTGTACTGCCAACTATACGGCTCATTTAGATAACGATCAAGAGGGAAGGTTGAAGCCTATTGCGGTGTTGTAACTATCATGGATATTAGCAGAGACATTTCTCCATGTTCTACTTGGCCTTTATTCACACCTGCAGTCTGAGTTCTGTTCTATTTTAAGGGATCATCTGATTTCCATTTTGTATTTGATTTTTTAACAGAACAAACATTCCCCATACTGCCCTCATTTTATAACTGAAACAAAACCGATGCCAATCAGAAACCGATTGGATCACGTTATAATCAATGGAAATCTTCTGTTTCAGTTTGGATCCCATTTGTAAACAGATCCCTTTTCATAATAAGTTCAGTATCTACATTACTAAAACTTAACAGAAAAAATGGAAGTCAAAACGCAGGTGTGAACACAGCCTTTTTATCCAGAAAGATCAGATGATTTTCCTCTGTTTTGTCATCCATGTGTATTTTACATCTCTGTGACATTCATTTTTATACATCAACATTTTAAAAGGAAACTATTTTTATCAGGTACATATCTTATAGTAATAATGGCAGTATATCCATAAAAATAGGATGACATACGGTTGATCTGTATGAAATCAAAATGGTTATGTGACCAATTCTGCATTTGACAAATCTTCAGCATGCTCTAGTTTCTTCTGGATGTCAGCACAGATTTGCCCATTCACGTCTATGGGCGTGTAGAAGAAAAAAAACATCCCATATGTAATATCCGCATAGCATCTATTCTTTACAGATACATTGCTATTCTTTAAAATAGAAAACTGGTGAGAGAGTAAGACTGGGATCCAAGAGGTAAAGTTTCTCCTAGTGGATAATTTTAGAGGGACCTACAAATATAAGTGCAAACTTCCTAGATTTGACCTTTAAGTGTAGATTATTTGAGTACAACCACACAAAATCCCCGACCTCAAAGGCAGGAGCCTTTATACATCTGCGGTTAGGACTTCTTTGGGCACAATCAACAGCTACCAAAAGACCCTTTTCGACCTCCTTCCAGACCCTCATTAATCAGGAACAAAATCCCTCCTCCTCCAGCACAGAGGACTGTAAACTTGAAGAGTTCCCAAAAACTGGTTGAAAAACAGTACAGCATTAAGCAGGCGACATAACGATGTAGCCTAGAGGTACAGTTGTCCATGTAAATGGATTAGATTAGGTCCAGCGCTAAAACTTATCAATGGCAATATTAGAACCTGAAATAAATATGTCGCAAATTTGTTGTTTGACCGTTCTTTCGGATGTTTATTTGTCTAATCTAGTCCATTTACATAGAGTACATATTAGGAGGGAATGTGACGGTAATTCCTACAAGGTCTTCTAGCAGCTATAACCAAGAAATAAAAACCCACTTAGACAAGTTTGTATATGTGGCGTCCCACTGGTCAGTATGCCACAGTAGGTGTACTGCACCCAAAACAGAGCGTGTGGATAATGTCAAACTGTGGCTCCCATCCCAGCATCCCTACACCTAGATAGGGGACCAATCGGCTAACCCATTACCAGAGTAACTGGTCCCGCGGGGAGGAGTGTTAGGGGTAGAAGGAGCAGGAAACACACAGATGGATCTAGTCTAGTCTGAAGAAAGAAGCAAGGAACAAGTCCTAGAGGGACACCACAGGGAGGGCGCCCGAAAAGGAGTGGCGACCCAGAAAGAAAGGGGAGACCCAGTGCCAGACTGTCAGAGTATAAAACTGGAATGGTATCCACGGTCCGCGCTGCTACTCTTTATCCAAGGAATCCACAAGAGGTTATTACCATCAAAAGTTCTTTATTTCATCACACCAACGCGTTTCGGTGCTGTCCCAGCACCTTCCTCAGATGCCCTGAGGAAGGTGCTGGGACAGCACCGAAACGCGTTGGTGTGATGAAATAAAGAACTTTTGATGGTAATAACCTCTTGTGGATTCCTTGGATAAAGGGCAGCAGCGCGGACCGTGGATACCATTCCAGTTTTATCTTCTGATTTCCCGCGGTTTTGTGGCGTTGGTGGAGGTTCTGCAGCAGCTGCCTTATGCTTTTAAACTGGTTGTGAGTCTCACAACCATAAAAGGTGAGTGGATACACTTATAATCCACATAAGAACTATAGTGTCTGTTTGATAGGGCACAATCTGCGCCTCTTGTATCTCCCTTCTTTTCTAGTAGACTGTCAGAGTAAACTGTCTGGGGAAATCCTGGTCCACAACGGGGTACAGGCTCCAAGTCGCGGTGCAGGCCAGTCCAACCCTGAGCCGCCAATACCGGTGGGTCGCAGGTCTGCCAAGCAGCCCCTGACTTCGTCCACAACGTACAGCTCCACCAGGTACCTTCACACTGGGTTGAGCCCCTTAGAGAAGAGAAGGGTAACCTCATAACACCCTACGGGCCTGGTAGGAAGTGGGTTGGTACAGGGCAGCGCACGGATAGAAAGGAGGAGCAAGGAAGACACAGAGGACAGTGAATGTAGCAGAAGGAACATTTGGGGAGCCTCAGAGAGACTTTGTACCCTCCAGTGACTACCCGGACAGCTTCCCGCAAAGATTGCGTGACTGTAAACTGAAGTGTTAATGTGAACTGTTACCAGTAAAATACCCATACAGAGTCAGCAAGCCTCCGGTGTTTCATTCTGCTTAAGTTAAGAAGTAGCTGCTGCCACAACAACCAGCTCAGCAGCAGCACTGCCCCGGGGACCACGCTCCACCTGCAGGGAGCATTATCAACTGGCTGCAATACCACCATCCTCGGCACACGGACAGCGGCGCTGGTGAGATCACTAGAAACCTGCAGGTGGCATCACGAGACTTTATTCCTTTCTTTTCATTATTTTTCCCCCTATTTACCCAGTGACCCATAGGGTTACGGACCCGGGCACCGGCCACCGAGAAATCACCCCAGTACTAACGCCCGGGTACAGAATTCCCAAAGACCCCTGGGTGGGTCATTTAGTAGCCTAAGTCCCCTAAATTGACTAGCTCCAGTGTATAATAATCTAGTGGTACAGTTATTGAGAGCAAACTTGGAAAAAGACAGAAAGTCCATCCATTCTTCCTGATTTGAGGAAACAAAACCTCTCACATATTGCTGTACATCTTGATTCATCCTTTCTGTTTGCCCATTAATCTCAGTTTGATGACCAGAGGAAAAGAATAGGCTGATACCCAATCTGGAGCAAAAACATGTCAAACGTTAGCCAGAAAGTGAGCCCCTCTATCAGGAATAATGTTTTCTGGGAATGCCATACAATTTAATAATATGAGAAACAAACAATGTTGCTAAGCTCTTAACAGTTGGCAACTTTTAAAATAATACGAAATGAGCCATTGGGCTAAAATGGTCCACCATAACCATGTGACTGTATTGCCTGCAAACCTAGGCAAGTCAGTTCCTTAGTCCATTGACAACTAAGAATGAACATTGTTAGGCGAGAGGTAACCACTGAAGCTTGATGAGAGGCTTGAGCCCTGGTAAAAACCCTTCTTCTAGGGACCTACACTTCCATATCTGTGGAGCCCCCACGGGACAGGGGTACTCGGTACCGGACCGGACGGTACTGGGGAAGTCACAGGTGGCTTGGTCCGGACAGTGTCCCTGGGCCCGCACAATAAGATGGGGATATTTACAAGGGGAATGTCACGGGTGACGCCACCCATTTAGTGCGGCCAGTGATGGGGCCGCCGCTGCTGCAGAACCCCCGGGGGGTGATGGAATGGCAGCGGAGATGGTATAGTTCTAGTAGGGAGAACTGTATCCCCCCCGGGGCAGTAAGGGGTTAAGTCTCTGGTGCAGGTGTAACACACTTACTTGCAGGCACTGCAGGGATCTTTCTTCCTGGCTGGTACTGACAGGCTGGATCTGTATGAGGAGAGAACGGTATGCAGATAGAGGCAGACAAGAGAGGCTATTCAGGGTTTTCCAAAGCTTTACTCTGAGTTCTCAAGCTTTGAGCAAAGTTCTCAACACACGGTTGCATTCTCCCTTTCCGGGTTCCCTTCTCTTCTGCAGCCAGGCCTCTCTCTCCCTGTGACCCCTCACACAGTCTGTTGGTGTCCTTTCAGGGCTGTTTACGGTCTCCGTCTGTACGGGTGGTGTGTGATACGCCGGACAGTATGGCGGTGACTGGGGCTTCTGTGAGTCCTAGTGCGTCACTTAGCTGCCTGTCCTTTAGGGTAGGGATCCTAATATGAAGCTGTGATCCCCCGTCGGTATCTGGGGATGCCGGGTGAACTACGGTCCCCTCTAGAGCCGACACTCTACTTAGCCCAGCCTCCAGCAGTCCTCAGCACGAGGCTCTACCAGGCTCCTTCTCTCTGTTCCTTCTGGTATTCTAGGAGGGCTTCTCCACCTACAGTCAGTGGCTTCAGCTGCTGTCTAGGGCCCGGGTTACACCGTCCCTTCTCTGTTCTGTCACACTCCTGGTGGCATCAGCATCGGACGGGCTTTCTCTCCCCTCTGGCTCGCTCACACTGGCTCAGTACGGATTCTGCTCTCCTAGCCTTGCACTCACAGAAGTGTGATTGTCCTTCAGTCTTTACAGCTCAGCTCACATCGGCCTACTCTTGGTCTTTGCTTCTCAGCCTACTGTGGCCTACTAACTTCCTTCACTCCTCACCCTCACTATATACTGTCAGTCACCTGACCTCTGGTGTGCCCAACTCACTCCTCTGAATACACCACCCCTCCGATCTCATATAGTTTCTAATCTCAGGGCTGGATGTAACCTTCTCTGACACGTGGGTTGTGTGGGCTGTGAGGGTGTTGTTGTGCAACAATGTCCTACCTGCCTGGCTGCAGTTCCCTTTGTGGCCTCCTGGACGCAGGGGCGCCACATATCCCTATGAGCAATCACCATCAAAAGGGCCTAGGAAGAGATCTTGAAGTGGCAGAAGAACCCAGATACCCAGCTAAAATGGACTTATGCAGTTTATTAAGCAAATCTACCCATGAAAAGGGCCACACTGTCCTGATCATTCTGAATGTGCTGCTTGAAATCTACCACTAGAGCACCAACACTGCAACTGCAGAACAAAACTGTGGGACAAAAGGACCACTAAGCCTGGGACCACTAAGCCTGTCTAGTGTTTAAGCATCTAGCAGTTTAACAGGTATCCTCCTGAGTGTGCGAGTAAATTAATATGTCATTGAAAAAGTGAAAAATGTCATTTATTACATTTTGAAAGACGCCAGAGTATTGGTGAACCTGAGCGGCATCACCAAATTTTGAAATTGACCTTCAGGTGTATTGTATGAGGTTTTGCATTCCTTACCCTGGCGAACACGTATAAGGTTATATGCCCCAAATCAAGTTTGGAAAACCATTTAGCTCCAGACAATTGGTTAAAAAGATCAGGTATAAGAGGCAAAGGGTAAGGATTGCAAACTGTAATTATATTGATCTCTCTAAAATCCAAATACTGATGTAACCCTCCATATTTCTTTTCACAAAAAACCCCACGACAACTGGAAAGAAGGATTACCCTTAGCCAGAATCATTCAAGGCCTCGCTATGTGGAGAAGAAAGGTTAAACAAATGAGATTTAGGCTTCTTGTATGAAGTCGATAGCAAAATCAATATGACCATGCAGAGGAATATTATCACCCTCAGTCTGAAAAAAAAGTTACAGAAGTGCTGGATGAATTCTGGAAGGCGAGTCCTCATGGAAGCCAAGGATCTTAACATATCCAGAAAAGCAAAAGTCACCCCATGACATAATCTCTTGAGTCTCCCAATTGATTACAGGATTATGCTTAATTAATCATGACAGGCCTAAGGGTTACTTCACACATAGTGATATCACTGTTACGTCACAGGTTTTGTGACATAACAGCGACCTCGCCAGCGATCTCGCTGTGTGTGACACGTAGCAGCGACCAGGCCCCTGCTGTGAGATCGCTGATCGTGACGGAATGGCCTGGACCATTTTTTCATTGTCGGTCTCCCGCTGGGCATACTGCATCGCTGTGTTTGACAGGGACAACAACCAACGATGTCAATACTAAGCCCGAGAGTGACAGGTTCCTAACGACCGCCGTATCGTTCCGTATCGTTGCTCTTTCGCTGGTGAGATCTGACTGTTTGAAATCTCACCAGTGACCACGTAGCGACGCACCAGCGATCCCTACCAGGTCGTATCGTTGTCAGGATCGCTGGTGCTTCACTAAGTGTAATGGGGCCTTAACACTAAATTTGCAGGTAGGAAAGGAAGAACCATAAATAAAATAGATTAAGTATGTAACACTCCTACCTTGATACATACATTCTCAACTTTCATAATAATGTGACTTTGTGATACAGGAAAGTTATCAATTACCGACATTTGAATGGGAATGAGGAGAGAAGATAAATCATAGCTGCAATTTATAGCAAAATCATAATTAAATTCAAGGCAGAACCTGAATCCACAAATGCATAAAAATAAAAGCAGATGTAGTCTCCAACGATACCTGAAAGAAAAAGCCAGATGCTTGTACAAGAGACAATCTCTTATGACCAGCACCTTTACATTTAAGAGTCTCATCTTTTTTTTTTTATTAAGAAATGCATTATTATAGTTGAAACACCACAGTATAAACAAAAACAAGCTTATGCTCTGATTTCTGTAACCTTCTGGGATCTCTGCAAGCACCAATTTTCATTGTTTCACAATTTAAAACTAATTGTGAGGGAGAAGCCTTTGAAATGCCTCTATGTCTCAGCTTCTATGTAAACGAGCAAGTGTAATAGCCTCCTGCAGATACTGCGGACAAGGACTGCGAACCATCATATCCTTATAATAAATAATATTTATTCTATACTATTAATTCATTGGCAATTTACATACATTTGCAATACTGTCCCCATCAGGGCTCACAATCTAAACATCCTATCAGTATGTCTTTGACATGTGGGAGGAAACTGGAGTGCCAGTTAGAAACCCACGCAAACATGAGGAGAACATACAAACTCCTTGCAAATGTTGTCCTTGGTGGGGATTTGAACCCAGGACCACAGCGCTGTAAGGCTGCAGTGCTGACCACTGTGCCGACCTTAATCTGAAAGTACCTAGAGGAACTGAGTTCGAAGAGTGAGGTCATTCCAAGAGACCTCTACTGCCAAGCATCTAAACTCTAAGCAATAATCCTCAGGTCTACAACCTCCCTGAACCAACCTATGGATATTGGATTTGGCCATAAAAACTTTGTCAGGGTTTTTACAGATGAAGCCAAAGAGCAGAGAAAAATGCCTCAACAGAGAACAACACAGGGAAATCCTCAGGCAAGGAAAATGCCCATGCCTGTGGCTCCCCAAGAAGCAAAGTCAATACAATGCCCACTTGCTTATTCTAAGATCAAGAGAAGATGCAAATTAGGCAAAAATATAATTTACCTCGATGAGGGGTTTATCGCGCCTCCTGAAGAACGATAGGCGAGGCCGCCACACATAGCCTACAAGGGTAGAGGAAGGTGTGCAGGAACAAACAGAAACCCAAAGTGAAATAAATTGAAATACGTTCAGGTAAGATGAAAAGAAAAATACTTGGACACACGTAAATCACTCAACTGGTCTTAACTTCACAGGTAAATGCATAATCTAAAGAGCTGAAACTCGCAGAAACAAGTTCACATAAAGATATAGCCAGCAAGGAAGTGCAGTGAGAGGTGAATACATGCAACCAAACCCAGAATGGGATAGGGAAAACAATAACAGGAAAATGAGAAACACTTGGAGTGGATCACAAAACCACAGGTCACCGGATCAAATCTCCAAACTGAGTCATGATAGAATGTAGAAAAAATAACTAGAACAAGCTCTACTCATTTTTCTGCTGTTTATCTATTTATCTGTTTTGGAAGTTTTGATTGTTGTGATCAATCAATAGATTATATTATAGCGTAGGGATTTTTATTGAATTGATCTGTGTTATTGTGCAACAACTTAACGGCTGCATTTTTTCATTTTTCACGCAGTGCAAGCAGGGGGGGGGTCAGTATTCACCCATCTTTTTGAATTGTACAAGTACAACTAAATTCTCAATTTAAAGCTTGTATATCACTGCAAACAATCAACCGATACTTCACTGTCACCTCATCTGGAGGAAGTGAAAGAGAAGCAACAACTCTCACTTTCTCCTTATTGGAAAAACATCAAAGGAGCGGACAGATACCCTTAGCTCCAATTCTGTGGATTTCTGGATCAACAAATTGGGGCAGTGTCAAGAATTAGTCCAGTTTACTATTGCTGCATAGCTCTTTTAATTTAATAGCAGTACTCCTGTTTTGTGTTCCTAAAAAGGGGCACAATATTTGGGCAGCTTGATAAAAAGCTTTTGTAATTAATGTCAGCTAGAAATTATAAAAGCCACCTCACCCAGACTATGTCTTCTGAATATCTTGCCCGTTTCTATGGATCTGACTCGGACAAGGTGGAGGAACAACACAAATGAGCTCGGTCCATTGAAAAGAATCCTCCACGGTAATAGGATAAAACATTGAATTTTGATTGATATGTATTAAAATCCAGATAATCCAGGTATTTCATATTTGGCACATATATTTTAGAGACTATGGTTCATATGGCGACTACACGTTTTGTCATTGCGCCTTCATCCAGGTCATGTTTGTAATACCATGTCTTCACCATTATTATACTCTATCTTCAATCTCAATCCCAATAAAAACAACATGATTAAAAAAAACTTTTTAATCATGTTAATTGTTTTTACTGAGATTGAGATCGAAGACAGAGGTAGAGATTGCCGACACGTTTACACCTATTATTATTAATTAATTAATTAATTTATTTATTTATATAGCGCCATTGGATTCCATGGCGCTTTACATATGAATTATTATTTATAAAGCGCCTTTAGATTCCATTACGCTTTACATATGGAAAGGGCAGACGAGGACAAGTACACCAAGTATGGACAATCAAATCATACAGGTACAGGGTGGGAGAGGACCCTGTCCGCGAGGGCTCACAGTCTACGAGGGAACCCTCATTTGTGCTGCCGGGATTTATAAATGTGGATGCTACATTTGTATGTGCCACAAGCACTGTCTGTTACAGACATATGTATACATACACATAGCGCACACATAGAATACAGACATGTATACAGAGCACATATACACCATACATATACATACACATACACATGTATGTCTTTACACACACACACACACACACACATGTATATATACACAAAAGAGTACACACAGGTATATATTTATATATATATATATATATGCTGCTCAAAAAAAATAAAGGGAACATTTAACAACAAAATGTAATGGTGAAGTGTTCCCTTTATTTTTTTTGAGCAGTGTATATATAGTATATATACCACCAAGAGTCCATACATTCTAGGATTAATCACACAAAGATACATAGACAGACATACGCACGTCCCATCATTGTCTGTCTGTGTGACGCCCCTGCGGTCTGGTCACCACAGAGGTACTGCAACTAATCCATAGGTGTGGTATCCCACTCCCAGGTAGGAATAGGACACAACACTGAGACCCACACACCTGCACCTAACACCCATCCTAACTCCTGGCCAGGAGATAGAGGGGGTGGAAGTTACCCCATATGGGGAGCCCCATCTGCTGGCAGGAGGAGGGAATAGGCAGAAGGGGTGAGAACAGAGAGTTGAAAACAGAGCAGGAAGAGGAGGAGTTAGTTAGGAGTTGAATTGAGTTAGTCAGTAGAAGTATAAGAGGAACACCAAGAAAAATGGAGCTCTAGGGGAGGCTAGTGCTGGTCCTAACGGGACCGGTGGGTAGGTTGGCTGAGGAAACCCCAGCCAGAGGGACCCCAAACCTGGCAACAACACTGCAAGGTTGAACCAGGAAACCGGCGACCACTGGGCTTTATGTGCAGTGGTCATCTACCGTGGACAATCTACAAGACGGTGGCTAGACCTAGGGTCAGAGGACATGTCGACCGTCGCTCGACAGGGCCCACAGCCATCAGCCTGGGACACTGTAGTACAAAGGCGCAGGGCAGGAGTGGTGAGTAAACCAGTGCAGAGAAGGGTAACCTGGAGAGGCACATAAAAGTGTGTCTCGGTGGAGTGGACCTGGATTGCCTGAGATTTGTCTGGACTGCAGACTCGGAGGACACAGTACCCATCTGGGTTGCTTGGCACAAGTGTCAGTAAAGGTAAAAGAACCGCACCCTTTGTGTCCTCCTGTTATTTCCCGCACCCTCCTTGCCGCCTCCTGCACCCTTTACCAATGACTCCCATCATCCCTATAGACTTTCATACCAACCCTGGAGCCCCGCTCCACCTGTGGGGAGCGTTACCATCCCAGCTGCCGCTTCATCTGCCCCAGAGATCCAAAACAGCAGCGCTGGTCACCCATGACTAGGTACCACAGGTATAAAATAGGAAGGGGGAACAAGAGGCGCAATAGTGCCCTATCACTCAGACACTAAGAGATGAGAGGTATATTGTCAAAACCACTCACCTATTCCAGTTGTGATGACCCACAACTGGCTTGAAGGCATATAATCAATACCGGCTGCTGCAGGACCTCCACCAACCACTCGCACGTGGGAAGACTCTCAGGAAGCTGGGAAAAGGTGTGTGACAGTCCACGCCACCGGGTACCAAAGAAATCACCTGGGATGCAGGAAGTTATTTCAAGCTTTGTCTTTATTCTCCAACATGTTTCAGCGCTCCACCTGGCGCCTTCCTCAGGGATAATATCCCTGAGGAAGGCGCCAGGTGGAGCGCTGAAACATGTTGGAGAATAAAGACAAAGCTTGAAATAACTTCCTGCATCCCAGTTGATTTCTTTGGTACCCGGTGGCGCGGACTGTCACACACCTTTTCCTAGGTACCACAGGTGGCGTCACAAAAGACTCAATCCCCTGTAAATAACCCCCATCACTGCACGGCCAGGGCCACGGAGCTGGGCCACAGCCACCGTGACCTCCCTAAGGGTACCTTTACACACGGCTACATTTGTAGCTTGTCACCAGGTAACTTACTGGTTACAGTGAAATCATGGATACATGGTTCTATCTTGTTGCTGTGTACAAATGGAATCATGTCTCCATGATTTCACTGCAACCAGTAAGTAACCTGGTGACAAGCTACAAATGTAGCCGTGTGTAAAGGTACCCTGACAGATCGCCTTCCTGGCTACCGAGTACCCCCCGGCCCTTGCGGCCGTTGCATCTGTGTCACATGAGTCCATTTCTCCAGGGAGAGACTCTTTTTGAAACCACTTACTCTGACCAACAGATGGGAATTATGTAGAAATGACTCCTTGTATTAAATAAAAATTACCTCAAAATGTTTAATAAAATAGGTTTTACAAACTGAAAAGTCAGTAAAAACAATGTTTTCATAGATTCATCTACTTAAATGCAGTTTTTAAAAATGTGCTCCTATATACTTCATACTAAAGTCTATTTTTTACAGAAAAGAAAGTTAAATTTGCATTATTAAACCCCATCATCCAGATGACAACCCTCCCTGGATTGTGGTATTATGGGATCACTAGAATGGTAACTAGTGGAAATGTTGACCTTAATACCTTGTAAGTTCTCCTTTCATGATAATTGTCTACAAATGTAGGAATGAAGGCGGCCCCCTAAAGGCCGGGTTACATGTAGCAATGTTCCAGCAACCCGACCAACGATCGGGATCGCTGGAACATCGCTATGTGATCGCTGGTGAGATGCCAGACAGGCAGATCTCACCAGTGATAACCCAGCGATGCGCCAACACCCGACGGTTGCTGGGATCGGTCAGGGTGTCGGGCGCACTCTAGGTGTTGCTGGTTGTTGCCCCTGTCACACATGCTGATGCATGCGTGATAGCGGCAGACCAACGATTGAAAAATGGTCCCGGCCTTTCCGCAACGATCATCGAGCTGATCACTGGTCGTTGCGGCATGTCACGCGCAGCGACGTCGCTGACGAGGTCGCTGCAACGTCACAAAACCTGTGACATTGCAGTGACATCAGTAGCAATGTTGCTGCGTGTAACCCGGCCTTAACCCTAATTACATTGTATAGATATGGTTATTTGTTTAGTTGGTTAGTAAATCCATCCTGAACATCTGGAGACTGGAGCCTATAGGAGCCCTTCTGCTGCTATTATAGGGCTCTTAGGCTACATTCAGACACATGTTTTCTCTTGTGGTTCATTATTCAGCTGCTGAACTGATCCGTTTTGCAAAAAACGCACCACCCATTCACACTGTGAGCTGTTGCTCTGTCTTTTCTGCTGTGTTTTTTTCCCATTTAGAATGGCTCCTGAAACCACAACTACACCGTACTTGCCGCACCTGCCGCAAGCCCCATAGACATTGCATGAGGCTTGCCGCAGGTGAATCGCAAGTGCGGCCGTTATGCGGTAATTGCGGCAGTTGCGTTTTTTTCACCGCAACTTCCGCGATCAGCGTTTACCGCTGATGTGAAAGGGGCCTTACACGAATAAAAATTTAAAGTTTGAAAACTACAAAAACTACAACATTTTAAATTTTTTGGATCAAATTTCCATATTTTCATTAATAAGCGCAAATCATATTGACCAAAATGTACCACCAATAGGAAGTATAATGTGCCTAGAAGGTGACAACAGGCTTCCAAGAGAAAGGGTTAAGGTGCTTGTACACATTAGGGTTCAAGGAGTACAAAAATCATGTAGAAAGAAAAATGACAGACATCGATGTCATCCATGAAAAAGGTGAATAAAATCCATTTATTGAATCCAATAAAATTCCAAAAAGATTCCATCACAGAGGGACAGAGCGAAGTATGAAATAAAACCAAACACTAACACGTTTCTGCCCAATATCGCCCTTAGGCTGCTTTCAAATTACAACTTTGTAGAATCCGACGCTGTCATTCGATTGGATTCGATTTAGCCCCCATGTTCTCGAATGGGGATCGGATCGGATGTGCACTTAACGGCATCCGATTTGCATCCGATCCGATTCTGTCCGATGTTTTTCAGAAGCCAAAATCGGAGACTGCTCCGATTTTGGTATCCGATTCAAAAATCGGATTGCATCGTATCCGATGCGATCCGATGCGATCTGATTAAAATAATGTGGGAGTCTATGGGGGATCGGATAGAAAATCGGATCCGATATCCGATCCGATTTTCTGTATTGAGCATGCTCAATACCCTAGACCGCTCCCAAAACCTCCCCCAGCCCTCCCCCAGCCATTCAAATCGGATCCGATATAAAATCGGATCGGATGGCATCCGATGGCATCCGATTTTGAGCATCCGATGCTGTCCGATTTTCATGGGACAGCATCGGATTTAACAATATCGTAATGTGAAAGCAGCCTTAGTCACTGTCTGAGGCTACTTTCACATTACGATTTATGAGGGAGCCGATGCTGTCCGATAAATTCGGACAGCATCGGCTCCCTTCTGATGCCTGGAATCGGATGCCAAATAGGCATCCGATTCCGGCATTAAATTGTAGCCTCCGGGCTGAAAAAGAGAAAAAAAAAAAAAGTTTATGCTCACCTCACCCCGAGCCCCCGCCGTCTTCCTGCAGGCTCCCGGCTCCTGTGATGTCACAGTCATATGACACCAGGTTACACCATGTGACTGTGACATCACCGCAGGTCCTATACTGCAGTAGAAGACCTCTGCAGACACCGGGAGCCTGCGGGAGCCACCGGGAGCCTGCAGGAAGACGGCAGTAGACGGCGGGGGCTCGGGGTGAGGTGAGCATAAACTGTTTTTTTTTAACCCCTTCTCTCCCAGTTTGGAGAAGTTTTACTGTACTGAGCATGCTCAGTACAGTAAAATCGGGTCCGAGGAGACATCAGATGTTTCCTCGGACCCCTCTCCATAGGGCCCCATGCTAAATTGATCGGACCAAATCGGATGTGCACTAAATGGCATCCGATTTGGTCCGATCCGATTTGGTCCGATTTTATTTTTGGTGCAAAAATCGGAGCAGTCTCTGATTTTTGCACCGATAAAAAAATCGGACAGAATCAGATCGGACCAAATCGGATGGCATTTAATGCACATCCGATTCGGTCCGATACCCATAGGGCTGCATGGGGCCAAATTCGGATCCGATGCTGTCCGATTTTTATCGGACAGCATCGGAAATCCGAATATCGTAATGTGAAAGCAGCCTGAAGTTTGGAATTTGTAAATTGATCCAATAAATGGATTTTAGTCACTGTTTCATGGATGAAATCTGTGCTGGTCGTTTTCTTTTCTACACATTAGACAATAATTGGCTGAACTTGAAAATGTTCCGTTTTTTGTTTTATAGAACATATTTTACTGTTATCTGGTATCATGAGTTACTGTCTTTTCATACCTGTAGTTTATGACTGATGATTGTCAGCTCTTAGCTGATTGTACACACCTGGGCCAGACTCTACGACAAGTCAATGCTCCAGCTTTATGTCTTTATAATATTCTGCCATATTTATTGGTATAAGGTTAAAATACAAACAGGATAATGCAACAAAGTACAAAAGTCCAATTCCTGTATGTGTTTAGTATGCATATAGTCATAAGAGCCTGCACTTCGCTAATGTGATCACTTCCATCCTTGGACGGAGGACGTATATGCCTGATTGTGGTAAGGTCCTTTCTGCATCTAGTTTTTCACAATGATTGGGGATTTGAGATGAGCGAATCAATCTGCATTGGGTTGAGTTCAATTTGCAGTTTAATGCGAATTTGAAAATTTCTGAGATTTGATTTGATTTGCAAAATAATAAAACCTCATTGGTTACAATTTTCCACAATGTTGAACATCAGAGAGTGGGTTGAAGCCATTTTGCGTGGCCATGCAGGTTTCCTCATTAGTAACAACTGTTAAGGACCCAGTCACATGGCACGACATCGTCAACGACGATCTCAACTCAACCAACCTGCTGCATCGTTCTGAGTGACACGGCAATAACGATGACATGGACGACTTTGCCCATTCACAGCAATGAGCAGGGATCGTTCGCTGGGTTGTGCGAACGATACCTGCTCACAACATCGTTGGTGAGTTGTTCACGATATCTACATGTGTGACGTCTCAGCAGCGATGTTGAAATTATGTCAAAAACGACCGTGCGCCCCCAAGATCGTTGCCGACATCGTTTCAACGTCGTGCCGTGTAACTGGGCCTTTAGGTGGATTCATAACTGGATCAGTGATCAAACCCAAAGAGTGGTCATAAGTGGCTGCACATCCAGATAGGAGAATGTCTCCAATGGGGACCACAGGGCTCTGTGTTGTTCAACATCTTTATCAGTGATTTAGATGAAGGAATTGAGGGTAAATTGATTAAATTTGCTGATGACACAAAACTCAGAGGGATAATAATAGCTAATACTAGAGAAGAGAGAGGATTCACAAAGATCTAAACAGAGTAGGCAAGAAAAATGAAAAGAGCATATACAGAATGGGAGGAATAGGGTTAAGTAACAGTACATGTGAAACAGACCTGGACATACTAATAGATCACAGACTGTACAGGAGTTACCAGTGTGATGCAGCAGGAAGAAAGACAAACACAATTCTGGGATGTATTAAAGGAGATATCTGGGATTTATAAAAAAAAAAATGTACCTAAGCACAAACAGGCAGGTAGCTGCCAGCTATCCACCTATTGTGCCCGGCACCATTCACCCCCGTTCATCCCTGGTACAGAGCAGCCACATACCGCTCCTTCCGGGGACAGCATGGTGGGGTAAACAGAGCAGTGGCAGCATTTCTCCTCTGTGGGAGGGGGTGGGACAGCCGGTCTAATGCTGCTTGACAGCTGGCTCCCGCTAACTGATTGGAGGAGCTGGCTGTCAATCAGCGTGTAGTCGGCTCTGATGCTCATTAACAGTGTGGAGAAGCCACACCTCTGTTGACGTGACGTCACCGGAAGCAGCAAAATCACTGACAGGAGCGTTCTCAGACTGCTCCGTGTGGACGGTGAATGGAGATGAGCGGCGCCGAGTACAACAGGCTGGTAGGTGGCAGCTACCTGCCTCTTAGTGCCTAGGAACATTTTTTTTTATAAATCCCAGATAACACCTTTAACAGAAGCAGACAGTCTAGATCACATGGAGTCATTATTCCCCTGTGCTCCTGGGTTTATTAGGTTTTTATTTAAGTTAGGAACATAAAGGGTATGTGCACACTGGCCAGTTAGGTCGGATTAGGTGTGTAAACCGCCGGTCGGTTTACATAAATTTCATGTAAATTTATGTTAATCCAAACCGCGTTTGGATTAACATGAAACCTATGTAAACGACACCCGGTGTCCACACACTGGCGTTTACACATGCTCATCGTTGCTAACCCGCTGGTTCCCAGCGGGTTAGCAAAGAATGAGCATGTTCTATGATCCGGCCGGTTCTGCAGCGGCTGCAAGCAGAATCATGTACTGCTTCCAGCCGCAGCAACACGCCGGCGCTAACCCGCTGGCCACCCGCCCGCCACCCGCCCGTCACCCGCCGCACATACCGCCAGGATGCCGGTGGACGGCTCGGAGCTTCCTGGCGGGTCCGCCCAGCGCCGCGACCAACCGCCGGCATATGTGCACATACCCTAAAGGGGGTTTTCAAGTCCGCGATAAGTCTGCAGTCACTCTATATGTCACTGTATGTGACTGCAGACTCTGAATTCTCAGGGCCACTTTACACACACCAACTTATCTGTCCAACTCTGAACAACTTACTGGTTGCAGTGAAATCATGGACACATTGCTCCATTTGTACACAGCCACAAAATGGAGCAATGTGTCCATGATTTCACTGCAACCAGTAAGTTTTCAGAAGTTGGACAGATAAGTTGGTGTGTGTAAAGTGGCCCTCACAGCACACACACTGCACGCTGTCAGGATTCTCTGGTGCCGGTGGTGAGAGTGATAGGTCATATAACCACAAGTATGTGATTTAGGCGGCCGTCACACGCATCAATATCGGTAGCGATATTGATAGCGATCACGTGCACGCGCGATCGCTAACAATATCGCTCACATCGCTGGTGAGATGTCACACAGACAGACTCACCAGCGATGTGGACCAGCGAGATCGCTGGTAACTATGGTACACATCGGGTTAATAGGCGCCAGCGCGGCGCTTAGTAACCCGACGTTTACCATAGATACCATCTCTCAGCATAGGCTCTGCCGCTGGGAGATCGTTCATCGTGGTGTCACACACCACGATGAAGCAGATTGATCAAGCGTTTATCGCTTGATATGAGCTCCGGCTCACAAATCTGCGATGTAACGATCAAGCGATTTTACATTGTAAAATCGCTTGATTACACGCAGCGATGCACAAACGATATCGCTTAAGCGATCAAAAAGCAGATCGCTTAAGCGATATCGTGCAGAAATTGAAGCGTGCGACGGCCGCCTTACATACATGCAGTCACATGCTGACTAGACATGCGAGGCCTTGATCAATGAAAATGACTTGAGTGAGGCTGGACAGAATGTGACCAGAAGTATATAATTCGCTTACTTTTGCTCACATGACCGTTCAATCTTGCCATTGGCACGAGAAAATCCTGAAAGTGTGCAGTGCGTGCGCTGTGAGAATTTCGAGGTCGCAATCACCTAAAGAAATCACAAACTTTCATCACAAACCTGGATAAGCCCTTTAATTATAACATTAAGGCCACGTTACACACACAGATATATTGGTCACAGATCTCTGGTTGCAGTGAAATCATGGACACATTGCTCCATTTGTACACAGCCACAAAATAGAACAATGTGTCCATGATTTCACTGCAACCAGAGATCTGTGACCAATATCTGAACAGATATCTGCGTGTGTAACATGGCCTTTAAGCCCTGCAGCCCAATCCTAGCAGTGTGTAATATACTCAATGTCAGGATTCAGCTCTTGCTGGTTTCAGCAGTCATCACATGTCCACTCCTCTCATGTGCGATTATCATACTTATGGTCATGTGACAGCTTTTCTTCCGGCTTCTCTGTTCTTTCACTGAACATTGAGATAATTGAGAGAATTCGGAAGAGACTCTCGTCAGCACCTGACTGAAAGTGTGAAAAATGAAATATGAATTATTAGTGAAATGATGACTAGTGAGACTACGTTGGGGGGGGGGAAGAGTGAAGTGCGGAAGTGGAGTTTTTTCAGAGCGGGCAGTGCTACTGTGCAGGACTGTGGAGTCGGTAGAAAATGAATTGACTCTGACTCCTAAGATATATAGTAAACTGAGTCCAGTAGTTCAATGCAGAATATGCTGAGTATTATTTTTATTAATTATTTTTATGCTTTATCTAAATATCTTGATTATTGTATCATAATAAAGACTAAAGCGCGATGTTACCATTGTACTACAAGGTCTGGAGAACTAGGTTTCTATCTTATGGAGAGGAATCTACCTGCCACCATAAGGAGAGAGATAAGCTGATAAGGAGACTTATAGTCGCAATGGTCCTGCGAATATATGCAAATTGTCACTTCAGTGAGGAAGTGAGAAACTCTAATGCCACCCAAGAAGGGTAGCAATCCTTAAAGTCATAATCAACTCTTTAACAAGCCTTTTAATATGATTTAAGATTTGTGCCAGATCAGCTTCTCTGTCTCCTTATGGAGGCATCACAAAGCTCTCACTGATCTCAGGGAGACCAGTCAAGGAAAACACCGCAGGCAGCCGACTAAAGCGCTCAAACACAGTGAAATCAATGGTGCATTGCCCCCTGTCAATTTGAATATGCAAATGGAGTCCGTGGAGCCTCGTTTAAGAGTCTCAAACATGGGAATAGCCAGATATCCCTCCAGGGAAGGACCTAGCCCTGGGGTGGACTCCTTGCGGAGACCACCATAAACACCATAGTAAGTGGCCCTTTCAGTCACTATCCCGCTCAGTTACGAGCTTAAGGATATGACAAGGGAATTACCAAAGCCAGGTATCCATCCACAGACAGCTGTTTCAGCGTATTGCCCCTCATCAGTGTGGAGTAGGATCGAGTTTTGTGATATTGGTCTACCAGGCATTGCTCCCACCTAGCCAGAATCCTACTCCACACTGATGAGGGGCAATACCCCAAAACAGCTGTCTGTTGATGGATACCTGGCTTTGGTAATTTTGAGATTCTTAAAAGAGGCTCCACGGACTCCATTTGCATATCCTTATGGTGGCAGGCAGATTCCTCTCCACAAGGTAGAAAGCTAGTCCCCCAGACCTCATCTCAGCCTCTCATACAGCCGGATCAGAACTCCCACACACTGCACTGATGAGGGACAGTCACCCTGAAAGACAGCATCTGCAGTTTGGGGTTCTGATCTGGCACAAATCCTAAGTCATATTAAAAGGCTTGTTAAAGAGTCGATTATGACTTTAAGCAGATCGATCAGCTCATGTCTACTCATTAGTGTACTGTGTAGAATCAAAATCTGGCTTTGACTAATGTGATCATAGGGTTAAAGTTATCATATGGCTCAGGTGCGTATGTAAGGTCCTTTGAATAAACATTGATTTGACATTTTACATTTTAAAAAATCTAACTGTTTTTCATTTAGGATTATGTAAAAAAAGCAATTATGTCTAAATATTGGTGTTCCCTGCTTGTGCCCCTTGTTGCACATTGATTCCTAACATATCCATTGTGTCAGTGGTCACAGATGTCAAGCATGTTAGACTGAATATTCTTGTACATGAGTTAGGTGTTAGGGTTAGGTATTAGGGGTTAAGGTTAAGTCCTAGGGTTAGGTGTTAGGGGTTGGGGTTAGGGTTAGATGTTAGGGTTATGGTTAGGTGTTAGGGGTTAGCTTTAGGTGTTAGTGTTTGGATTTAGGGGTTAAGTGTTAAGGTTAGGGTTGGGTTGGGGTTAGGGGTTAGATTTAGGTGTTAGGGTTGGGTTAGAGTTAGGGGTTAGGGTTAGGGGTTGGGGTTAGGTTAGATGTTATGGATAGATGTTAGGGTTAGGTATTAGGGTTAGGTGTTAGGGGTTAGGGTTAGGTGTTAAGGTTAGGTTTTAGGGTTAGGTGTTAGGGTTAGGGGTTAGATTTAAGTGTTATGGGGTTGGAGTTAGGGATTAGGGGTTGGGGTTAGGTGTTAGGGTTATGGTTAGGTATTAGAATTAGGGTAAGGTGTTAGGGGTTTGGGTTGGATGTTGGGGTTATGTGTTAGGTGTTAGGGTTAGGGGTTAGGGTTAGGTGTTAGGGTTGGAGTTAGGGGTTAGGTTAGGTGTTAGGGTTAGGGGTTCAGGTTAGGTGTTAGGGATAGATGTTAGGGTTAGATGCTAGGGTTATAGTTAGGTATTAGGGTTAGGGTTTAGGTGTTAGGGCTTGGGTTAGGTGTTAGGGTTAGGTGTTAGGGTAAGGGTTAGGTGTTAGGGGTTGGGGTTAGGGGTTATGGCCACTTTACACGCGGCAACAGGAAGATAGAAAACGGCAGGTGTCGGAGACAATTGTACCTTTTACCTTCAAAACACCTTGCAGATACCTGAATTACACGCATGCCACTTCAAAGTGTTTTGAAGGTAAAAGGTACAATTGTCTCCGACACCTGCCGTTTTCTATCTTCCTGTTGCCGGTGTAAAGTGGCCATTAGGGATAGATGTTAGGGTTAGATATTAGGGTTATGGTTAGGTATTAGGGTTAGGTTTAGGGTTAGGTGCTAGGGATTAGGGATTAGGGTTAGGGTTAAGCCCCTGTCACACTAAGCGAGATCACTAGCAAGATCGCTGCTGAGTCACAAGTTTTGTGACGCAACAGCAACCTCAACAGCGATCTCGCTTTGTGTGACACGCAGCAGCGATCAGGCCCCTGCTGTGAGATCGCTGGTCGTTACAAACCGTTCTGGAACATTTTTTGGTTGTTGTGCTCCCGCTGGGCAGCGTACATCACTGTGTTTAACAGGGACAATGACCAACGATCTCAATACTACGCCCAAGAGTGACAGAGTCCCAACGACCGCCGTATCGTTGCTGCGTCGCTGGTGAGATCTGACTGTTTGACATCTCACCAGCGATCACGTAGTGACACACCAGCGATCCCTACCAGGTCGGATCATTGGTGCGTCGCCAAGTGTGATGGGGCCTTTAGGGTTAGGGGTTAGGGTTAGAATTTAGGGTTAGGTTTAGGAGTGTTTATGGGCATTTTTCCTTCTGGGCATTTTTCACTGAATCATCAAGTGGAGGCCAAAAGCATCAAGAATCACAGGACAAAAGCCTCAATGTGCAGAACTGCTAATAAGTATAAGTGTATAAAAAGCAGCTTTGCATCTGTACTAAATACATTGGATGGCTTTTCTAAAAGAGAATTAAAAAAAAAGCACAGCTGAGGGCTGCCATAAGTATGTAACATCAGTACGCAGATTCAGGAGGATTAATAAAACAAGTAAGATAATTCTAATAAAAAACATTATGCTTTGGGTTATCAAACATTAAATTAATTTTGAATATTGGGACAATCCCTTTACACATAGCAATTCTTAATAGCAATATATATGTTATTTATTTTCATCATAGCTTACAGAAGAACTGTTCATTCTATGAATATGGAGGGAAATTGGAAATAAATTACTTCATCAGATCAAAACCAGATGTCTACCAAAGAAGAATCCTTGAAACTAAGCAGAATCTTTTTCTTCTTCATTTTGCAAATATTCATCTCCTTTACTTTTTTTACAATGTTAAACAAAAGAAAAACTCCTGCTTTGACCAATTCTGACCCACCAAATAATTCGGTGACTTCAACAGTTTCCTTAAAAGAACCAGTAATAATTATCTTGTTATGGACATTTCCCTTTGGCGATAAATTTCTTCTTAACAGTTGTCCACCACAATTCGATGGATCTGGTTGCTTCTATACTGCAGACCGTAACATGTATTCATCAGCAAATGCTGTTGTAATCCACCACAGGGATGTGTGCCGTTCCAAGCAACAACTACCTCAAGAACCAAGACCACCTCATCAGTACTGGATTTGGTTTAACCTTGAATCGCCAAGTCACTGTCCGAACCTTTCTATTATGGACAATCTTATCAACCTTACAATGTCTTATAGGGCTGACTCTGACATTTTCACGCCATACGGTTGGATAGAAAAGCATAATAAGGCAGTAAATTATGCTATACCCAAAAAAACAAAGCTGGTGGCCTGGGCAATAAGTAATTGGAACCCAAGTTCCAAAAGAGTTCAATATTATGAGCAGCTAAAGAACTATTTACATGTTGATATGTATGGAAGGCAACATCTTCAACTTTCAGAAGAAAGTCGTTTAAAAACGCTTGCAACTTACAAATTTTACTTTGCTTTTGAGAATTCCATCCATGAAGACTATATGACAGAAAAACTCTGGTCCAATGCACTTCTCGCAGGATGTGTTCCTGTTGTGTTGGGTCCACCACGAGCCAATTATGAGCGGTTCATCCCTGGAGATGCCTTCATTCATGTTGATGACTTTTCAAACCCTCAGGAGTTGGCTTCTTATCTTCTGAGTCTAGACAAAGATGAAGAGAAGTACAAGCAATATTTTGATTGGAGGTCTACATATTTGGCGCCAAAAGATGAACCAGCATGGGTAGTGCCATATTGTAAAATCTGTGAGGCTTTAAAATCGGCTCCATCTTATAGGACCATACCAAGTATTGAAGCATGGTTCAAATAAACATTATTTATCAGACTGACATGTAAATTACCGTACTTTTATTTTACAATAATTATTTATTGGAGTCTACATTACAAGTGCTCAGACTGATAATAAACATTTGTATATTGCCTTATATAAATTTCCAGCTCATGATATGAATGTAAGGCTGAATTCACACAGACCGTTTGTGCTCTGTTTTATTTTATTCGTTTTTGGTGCAGTTCTGCACCAAAGTTAGATCCTGTTTTTGCAAAAATGTATCACAAATGCATCGTTCATTTGTGCAGCTTTTTTGCTTTGTTTTTGGGGAACACAGGCTGAGACAGACACACAGACACACAGACAGAGACCCACACAGACTTACCCTATCTGCAATCCCACAGTGAGCTCCGGTGATGTCCTCCCTCCATGCACTGGCAGGACCTGTGGGTAGTACGAGTACTTACAGGACCTGTGCCCCATGTGACTCTCAGGCTGAGTCACATGGTGCAAAGTCCAGGAAGTACCAGGAAGTACCAGGAAGTACCATTCCCTATCCTTCAAACCCCACATCGAGGCCCTCACCACATCCCTCCGGCTCCAGTTCAAGAACATCTCACGGATCCGCTCCTTCCTCACCCACGACACCGCTAAAACACTCATCCATGCTCTTATCATCTCCCGCCTTGACTACTGCAACCTCCTTCTCAATGGCCTCCCGGCTAACTCCCTCACACCTCTCCAGTCTATCCTCAACTCCGCTGCCCGACTCATCTATATGTCCTCCCGCTACTCCCCTGTCTCCCCCCTCTGCCAAGCCCTTCTCTGGCTCCCCGTCTCCAAGAGATCCCAATTCAAAACACTAACCATGGCGTACAAAGCCATACACAACCTGGCCCCACCATACATCTCCGACCTGGTCTCCCGATACCTACCCTCACGCAACCTCCGCTCCTCCCAAGAACTCCTCCGCTGCTCCCCCCTCATCACCTCTTCGCACAACCGAGTCCAGGACTTCTCCCGGGCATCTGCCTTACTCTGGAACTCCCTACCCGACCACGTCAGACACTCTCCTACCCTGAGTAGCTTCAAGTGTCACCTGAAGACTCACTTGTTCCGTCAAGCCTACAACCTGCCATGAGACGCAGGCTAACGCCCCATACCTGACATTCCCCCATCCTACTGTATCCTAACCCACCCCTCATAGACTGTGAGCCCTCGTGGACAGGGTCCCTGCCCCTCCTGTACCTGTACGTCCTCATCGCCTAGATTTAGTGTACTTGTTCTTGCCTCACTCATCCTCATGTAAAGCGCCATGGAACCTAATGGCGCTATATAAATAAATAATAATAATAATAATTCCCGACTACTCACAGTTCCTGCTGGTGTCCGAGAGGAAGACATCACCGGAGCTCACTGTGGAATTTCGGGAGGGTGAGTAATTGGTGCATTTGTGATGCATAAATCACACCAGAAAAATGGAGCAATAATTTACATTCTCATTGTTTTTTGGATGCGCCTTCTGCCCCACTAACGCAGCAATCAAAAACACTGACGTTTGCACAGCAATTTGAAAATCCCATTCACTTTGCAGGCAGATGTTTTGACTGATCCATTTTTGGTGCAGATTTAAAAAAACGCAGCACAAGAATGGATCAAAAACGTCCAGTGTGAACATAGCCTAACTATAAGGCTGCACTCACACAAGTGTGTACATCGGACCAGCGCTATCCAATGTTTTATTGGCTAGCACTCAATCCAATGTTAGGTTATGGAGCAGTGCTGATCATTTTTTCTCATGCTGATTTGTCATGAAAAAAATTAGCAGCATACTGTGATTAGGCGCACCCATTCAAGTCTTTGGGTGGTTGTAAAGCGTCGTACTACACTGCGATGTCATTCCAACACAGACAATGGAGAGAATGAAGAAATGAAGTTCTCAGTATTCTCTGCACCTGTGATATGATTCTCTCATGCGATACTGACACTCTGATCAGAGGTTAAGTTGAGTTTCATTTCCATAATCGATCCGATTATTTCGGAAGTGAGAATCATCGGTCATGTGAGCGAGTCCTAAGAGGTTATTCTACTAAAATATAAAAATTTAGAAGTAATCCGGGCACTGACCTGGAGAAGCACGCAGCAATAGTATGGATGACGTGGTGTCTGGATCCAGTGTTGCTCAGCTGCAAGATGAAATAGTAGATGAATGAGCAAGGACAGAGCCGCACTCACAGGAATCCAATTGCAGTTTTTCACGGCTTTATTCAGCAATATGCATGGTTACAATGCAAGGAGGGAGGTCAGCAGGACAACAGTCACTATTTCGTGCTATATAGCGCAACCTGTGGAAGCGCTATATAGCGCAAAATGGTGACCGTTGTCCTGCCAACCCCCTTCCCTGCATTGTAACCATGCATATTGATGAATAAAGCCATGCAAAACTGCAATTGGATTCCTGTGAGTGCCGCTCTATCCTTGCTCATTACTCTACTAAAACATACCTAACAGGACCTGCGGAAGTGCACATTGCACGAAACAGCAAGAAGTAGTCCTCCCTGCACTGATGTTACCCCAACTTCCAATAAAACCTGAACAAGAAGAACCAGTGAGTGCTGTTTCTCTTTTTTGCTTATGGATTGTCATTGGACTTCTAGACTCTGAAACGCACCACAGTGGTTCAGCTGTCTCCTTAGGAGTTTATACTGAATGACCAGGAATAGGTCACTGGTTGGTATTCTGAGTGGTGCCTGGCATGCCTGTTTTTCCAGGTTAAAACATACCTAGTATAACCTCCAAACCACAAGTTCACAACTCGTTGCCATCAACTACCGAATTCTGAGCCATAGATTCTGTGTAGCATTGCTTCTCAATCTGTAAAGTTGAGTTCACCACTGAGGAGTCAGCTACGGTAGTTGTTGGTGTGGTGCAGCAGAGGAGGCAATTTACTTAATGCCTAATTTTATAATTAAAGGGCTTGTTCAGGTTTCTGAAATCTCACCTCACACGCACTGCACACCTTTCAGATTTTCTTGTGCTCGCAGGAAGATTGGATGGTCATGTAAGTGTAAGTATGCAATTTACATACTTCCAGCCACATTCCTACTAGACCTACTGGCCTAGATCAATTCACTTCTATTGAGTGATGCCATGCATGTCGAGTCAGCACGTGACCCACTGTATGTAAATTGTATACGTACAATTTCGAGAACTCACAATCTCACCAGTGACTGCAGACTTTCATCATGAACTTGGATAACTCCTTTAATGCTCCTAACATAAATAAAAACTTGTAACCCTTAACTTGTTGGACAGCTCAACACTTTATTAACGTAGCCATGTATCATGTACTCTTACAAGTAACCGATTGTTGCATGTATACAGGATCATAACTAACAACAGCACAAGAATACATTACCAGAATTACTAGCAGTGCTGGAATACATTACTAGAACCCCCATCAGTACAGAAATACATCACCAGAACCACCAGCAATATAGAAATACATCACCAGAACTACCAAAAGTAAAGAAATACATCAGTATTACTTCTATCAGTTCAGAAACACAGCATCACTATCCTTATTAGTGCAGAAATTTATCTCCAAAACCACCAACAGTACAGGAATACATCACCAGGACCACCATCAGTACATGTTATATCAATTCTAATATCAGGTCAGACCCATATACATTACTATCACATGACCCCACAGCTCCCAGTATGTACTTAGCCAGAGGTGTACCTAGGTTTTCTGGCATCGAGGCAAGAAGTCAGTTTGGGCCTCTCCCAAGCAGTCTGATAAGTCATCATGTGACCAATCATTCATACGCTATGTTCAAACTTACAGTCACGTGCTGACAAGCTGCTCTTCCTAATTCTCTCAATGTTCAGTGACAAACACATAAGTAGGAAGGAAAGCTGTCACACAACTGTAATACATAATATAATATGAAAATTGCTTATGAGTGGAGTGGCCATGTGATGACTGCTGCAACCATCAAGAGCTGAATCCTGACAGTGAATATATTACATGCTATTAGGATTAATTATCCTGCATTGCTTAATTTTAAAATTAAAAGGTTTGTCCTGGTTTGAGATGTAAGTCTGTAGTCCCTCCAAGTGACTGTGGACCTCTGAATTCTCACAGCGCATGCATTGCACTTTAGGGATTCTCTCGTGCCAATGGCATGATTGGCCGGGCATGTGAACACAAGCATGTGGTTCATATACTTCTGGCCACATTCTGACTAGACGTGTCCGGCCTCGCTCAATTCATTTTCATTGATCGAGGTCTCGTATGTCTAGTCAGCATGTGACTACATGTATGTAAATCGCATACTTGTGGTTTCCTCCTAGTTTCACCGCCGGCACCAAAGGGTCCAGAAAGCGTGCAGTGCGCGCACTGTGAGAAGTCGGCAGTCACCTAGAGTGACACATACTGTAGAGTTTTAACAACAACAAGAAGGATTGTGCTCAAATTTCTAGGAATTTCAAATTTCAGGCTTATGTGGACAAAGGGACTAATACTACTTGTTGGAAACAAACCTCCTTTATTCATTAAGACACCAATACGCGTTTCTACAACGGTCCGCTGTCTTCCTCAGTTGGATTTACAGGGGAATGGCCATGTTCACAAGTTAAATAGTAACATTGACCAATCAACTTTAGAGTCATTTTCACTCTTTCCTAAGCGCTGGTGAAATACTTATAGCAGATACATTGACCAATTACAACATTATACATACTAATATATAAATTAAAACCAACAAATTAACAATTAAACGTCACTTTATCTTTGAAGAGAAAAATAAAAGTATAATGAGTTCCACCAAAAACGAACCTACTAATCTGAATGTAGATCAGGGTAAACCTGTGGACTCATTCACACATGTCCCTGTGAAAGGTAACTCAAAAAACTTCTATCCACTGCATCATAAGGGTTCACATCTAGAAGCCTTTCAACAGTTAATATTGAAAGATTTACGATTCATTCAACATGATAAAAAACCTGACAATCTAAATAAGAAAGAGATGGAGTCCATAATGTCTTTAAAGAATAATAAAGATATTATTATTAAAAATGTGGATAAAGGGGGTGGGGTGGTTATAATGGATTGTAAAAGAAGGAGAAAAAATTCTTGGTGATAAAGATTATTATCAAAAATTAGATTCAGACCCCTTTATATCCATCTACTTATGCTATAACAGTTTGGTGAAGGATGCTTTTAGGAGGGGCATTTTGACCAAAATAAAGGGAAACTTTTTAGATATACCATGATACAAAAGTCCCCTTCTTTTATTTCCTTCCTAAATTACATAAGAGTACCACCAACCCTCCTGGCCGCCCAATTATTTCTGGGATTGGTTCGATATCTTCGAGTCTTTCACACTATGTGGATTTGTTCTTCCAAAAATATGTACTGGGCCTAGATTCCTATCTTAAGGATTCTTCAGTCCTTATTCACTTGGTAAGAGAACTTCCACCTTGTAAAAATTGTCTTTTTCTAACTTTGGATGTAACGATCTTATACAACAATATCACCCATAAGTTGGGTATGATGGCGGTGGAACATTTTTAAAAATCTGATGGGACCATGCCAAAGGACCAAAAGGATTATATATTGGTGGCAATTGAATTCATTTTAAATAATAATGTTTTCTCATTTGAGGGTTCTATGTACAAACAAACGAGGGGCAGTCCCCTCAAGCCCAAGGCCACATTATGCTCTACTGTCGGTACATTGATGATTTGTTTTTCATATGGGACGGTTTATGCTTCTAGTGCCCACAAATTTTATGAAGAGTTAAATAAAAATCCTTGGGGCCTTACGTTTACAATGGCGAGTTCCACCAATTGCATACAATATCTTGATCTTATGCTGTAATTTGATGATCTGTGGATGGTGTCCATTTCTACTTATTTCAAACCAGTAGACAAAATAGCTACTTGAGGTTTGATAGTGGACACCTCCCTAGATGGATCAAGAATATTAAATAGGGACAATACTGGAGAATTCGTAAGAATTGCACCCAAGATTCTGATTTTCTTCTGGAATCAGATATCCTCAAGAGAAGATTCCGCCAAAAAGGATACCCCAAAAAATTGTTGATTGATGCTTTCAAGAAAACTCAGGGTCTATCACAACAATCTTGTATAGCCAAGATACAATCCACAAAAAATACTGCATTAAATTCGGGAAAAAGAGACTGGTGTTTGGTGACCACCTTTAACCAGTTTAGGAAGAACATTGAGATATTGCTTGACCGTTATTGGTGTGTTAAGGGGAGATCCTGTTTTATCTACCCATCTACCCAGCAAACACATTGTAATTTACCGAACAAATCATAACCTGCGAGGCATGGTAGCACTAAGTAATACTGCACTTAAGGTGGAAAGAAGAGAATTAGAACCCATAAATAATGTGAAGGGTTGTTTTCCATGTAAAATATTGATCTGTATGTGCTGCCCAGCTATAGGAGAAGGGGCTATTTCCTTTCACTCCCACACTACGGGTGAAAAGTTTGCCATAAACTGCAATGTGGATTGCCATTCCAGTTACGTGGTATACCTTTTGCAATGTACATGCGGCTTACAATATGTGGGCCGTACTGTACAACAAATGCATGCACGTTTAAATAAGCATCGGTCGAACATCCAAAAGGGTTTTCCTTTACACAGTGTATCAAAACACTTTCTTTTTTATGGTTAAATCAGTTTTTATTCAATAAATTTAACATCAAAACATCTGGTATTTGAGTATGATATTACCAACATGGGTTACATTAATGTACATATGAAGTGGTAGGTTGGCATACCGACTTTAAATAGAATCTTCTTTGTCTTCCAATTTTCTAGCCTGGTGAGACTAAACATATATCAACGAAGCTTTAAGAATATAATTGTAGAAACAGGGAAAGAAAAGAAAAGAAAGAAAAAAGAATTGTTTTGCTGATATTCTCTTTTAGAACAAACGGATCCAACAATAAATGTTTATAGTATAAAATAAACACGAGAGGAATAGATTAAGGAGATTCAACTCCTCCACTCTTTCCCCTTTCTCCTCCTCACACTAATTTTGTGTACTTGATAATTGTTAACCTTGAAGTAGCAGAGGGTGAGTCAAGTTTGTTGGGAGTTTCTTTATAAGTAGAGAGAAGAAAATATAGGATAGGTTTTTAGTGGAAGGTAAGATGTAGATCAGAGATAGAAAAGATAAGGACGGGGGGAGGGGGGGGGTCCAAGTAGACTGGGACGCCGCAGCTTGCACTACATCAAGTAATTTAATGTGTGGTGGTATATATGAATATGTAGAGAGGTATATGTAAACCATTTGGGACGACAGATCTGTTTGGCGACAACGAAAGGGTCTCTAGGGCTCTCATAAGTACATCCATCAGGCTGTGTCTGAGTTGGTATTATTCAACCATTTCTTTAGGTCTTCTGACTCCCTATAGTATACCCAAGAGCTCCACAGACGATACGTCCTATCTGGACAGTTCGGATCAGGAGAGTTATAGCTTGTTATTTCCTCTAGTCTATGGGTACGGTTTAATTCCGCTACTAGTTCTGATTTAGAGGGACTACGTGCTACCTTCCAGTTTCTAGCAATGACTGTTCTAGCAGCTGATAAGACGAATCTTGTCAGTCCATTTTTGTATGTAGAGATGGGTGTCTCCAGAGAGCTCAGTAGAGCTATGGGTGCCGTTAGAGTTACTTTAGAAGGGGATAACATTCCAATAAGTTCCTTTACCTGTATCCAAAAAGGTTGGACAAGGTGACATTCCCACCATATATGGAGGTAAGTACCCACTGTTCTTTCACATCGCCAACAAGTGTTCGGTATCGATGGGAAAATTGCGTGGAGCTCCGCTGGACATCGGTACCATCTGGCCATTAATCTATAGTTTCTCTCTTGGGAGATTGCTGATGTAGCTGATTTTTTAGTGTAAAGAAAGATTCTTTCCCACTCCGCCTGGGGTATCGGTATCTGGAGGTCTTTTTCCCATTTAGATCTAAAAGTGGGTTGAGTATTAGCATTTTCCTCACGTATGTCTAGGAACATTGAGTATAGTATTGAAATGATATGTCGAGTTGATTCTGTCGTTATGCATAATTGTTCAAAGTGCGTCAGGGGCCTCATAATCAGTTTCTTGTCTAGGGAACGAATGAAATCCGATAGGCCTGCATGGAGTAGCCAAGCCTTTTGGGGTACCTGTTGCCCTTGGTATATGTCTCGTAATTGTTTTATTCCAGTACTGGTAATATAGTCTCTCACCATAGGTACAGAGTGACCTTGGTTTCCCAGAAAGGAGCCTCCACTCATACCCAATACAAAGGATGGGTTACCTGTGATGGGTGTTAGGGGTCCAGGGTTCGTTGTCAGCTTTAGTGCAGAAATATTTTTTTTGAGAAAGGAGGACAGGTGAGATAGTATGAACGGAAGTTGTGTGGTTGAACGCCCTTGTGGTAGCCAGATTGTCGCTATTGGGTTGGGCATGTCGTCTAGTGTTACGACATCTGTCCATAGTCTATTGTCATCTTGTTTAAATAGATCTAGTATGCATTTGCCAAGTGAGGCTTGATGATATGTTGTCATATTAGGTAGTCCCACTCCACCCCCCTTCGTACGTCTAGTTAAAGTGTTATGGGATAGTCGAGGTTTTTTGTGTGACCATATATAGCGAGTGATCCCTGTTTTGAGTCTGGAGAAGAAGGATGCTGGCAGGGATATTGGTATGGCTTGGAAATGATATAGTAGTCTAGGTAACAAGTCCATTTTAATGGATTGGATTCTGCCCCACCACGTCACGGCCAGGTTGTTCCATATCTTCATATCCCCCTCAAGTTTGGAGAGTAGAGGTGGGAAATTTTTGGTATATAAGTCATTTGGGTCTTTGGTTAGTTTCACTCCCAAATAAGGAAGATCATCTTTCCTCCATTTAAAAGTAAACTGTGATTTAAGTAATTTCACTACTAGTTCGGGTAAGGAGATATTAAGTATTTCTGACTTAGAAGTGTTCATTTTAAAATTACTTAGGGAACCGTATAGTGTTAGTTCTTCTACAATGTTAGGAATAGTAATCAAAGGGTTTGTAGCGAACAGCAGTAAGTCATCTGCAAAAAGTGCCAATTTGTGTTCTTTGAATTTCGTCACTATCCCTCTTATTCCCTGATTTGCTCTGAGAGCTCCCGCCAAGGATTCCATGCAAAGGATGTAGATCAATGGGGACAGGGGGCATCCCTGCCGTGTACCGTTCTTGATCGGGAAGGGATCAGATAGACATCCATTAACTAGCACTTTTGCCGTAGGAGTTGAGTATAAGGCCCTGATCCTTTGAGTCATCACCTCATCCATGCCCACATGTCTCAGAGTTTCGAATAGGAAGCCCCAGTGCACCCTGTCGAAGGCTTTTTCAGCGTCTATGGACAGGATGCACATGGGGACCCCCCTCCTCCTCGCCCTATCAATGAGAGCAATCGACCTGATCACATTGTCCCGAGCTTCTCTCCCCGGTACAAACCCCACCTGTTCTTTGTTGATCAATGTGGGCATGTGTGTTTTTAATCTATTTGCTATCATTTTTGAAAATATTTTTATGTCTACGTTTATTAATGATATTGGTCTGTAATTTCCACAGTAAGAGGGGTCTTTTCCAGGTTTCAAGATGAGTGTAATATGTGCCATTAGAGCCTGAGGGGGGAAGATATCTCCCTTAGAGACGCTGTTACATACATTAAGAAATCTAGGTGCTAGGGTATCTATAAAGGTTTTGTAGAATCCTGCGGAGTAGCCATCCGGTCCCGGACATTTTCCTTTTTTAAGTGATTTTATTACGTCGATCACCTCATCCAGAGTGAAATCTGAACATAGGTTAGCTATATTTTCGTCTGTCAGGGGGGGTGGGCCAAATTTTTTAACATAGTCGTGTAGTGAAGCCATTGGGGGTGGACCACGTCTCCCCAACTCCTCCCCTTGGATGTCGTAGAGCGAGGCGTAGAAAGAGCGAAAACAATGTAATACATCTTTAGTGGAGTGTACCTTATTGTTTTCTGGTGTTATTATGTGTGGGATGAAGGTGCGTTTATTTCTAGGATGTAGGGCCTTAGCGAGTAATCTGCCTGGTTTATTTCCGGAAGAATAGTATAGGGCACTAATTTTATCCCTATGGGTTTTGTCTTTTTGGTCTAGTAGTGTAAGCAATTTATGTCTTGTGTTAGACAATTGGGCATAAACAATAGGCGATGGATCTGATTTATGTGTAGACTCCAGATCTGTTATTAGTTTGAGTAAAGAGTCTATTTCTAGTGTTCTAAGTTTCTTAAGTCTGGACCCATGTGATATTAGTATTCCCCGTAATACTGCTTTAAGGGTTTCCCATTGGATAGTGGGGGAGCTAGTGTCATGGATGTGATCCAAAGCGAAGTTGTTTATTGCAGTAGTCAATTCGCCTATGCAAGATGAGTCTTTTAACAAATGTTCGTTTAGTCTCCATGTGAAGTCTCGTTTTATTTGGGGGCCTATTCTTATTGAAAAATAGATTGGGGCATGGTCCGACCATAGAATATTGCCGATTGACGTTCGAATTTTTTGATCTAGTAATGAGTGAGAGATCATGAATTTATCTATTCTGCTATATCCTTGATGTATTGGGGAGTAATAAGTAAAGTCTTTGTCATTTGGGTGTAGTATTCGCCAGACATCTACCAAGCGGAGCGGGTTCCATTGTTTAGATAGGCTATGGAGAGATGGTACCGATAGGTATGACTTACCCGCAGAGGTGTCTTGTTTCGGATCCGGTGGGAAGTTGAAATCACCCCCCATTATGATGGGAATGTTATCGGCGAAATCTTCGAGTAGTCTGCGAATCCTGGAGCCAAACCGTAGCATATGTCTATTGGGATAATATAGGTTAGCTATTACATAGGTGTGTGACATATATTCAAATTTGAGGAAGATGTATCGTCCCATAGGATCAGTTTTTTGCTCTATCATGGTCGGGCTAAATTCTTTGGAAAAGGCTATTGACACCCCTTTAGATTTAGCTGTGGGATTGGTACTATGGAACCACGTCGGGAAATCTCTTGTGTCCACTTTCGGAATGGAGTCAGTTCTAAAATGTGTTTCTTGTAATAACAGGATGTGGATTTTGGACCTCCTCGCTGCCACCAAAACCTGACGTCTTTTTTCTGGTATGTTTAGTCCTCTCACATTGAAAGAACAGTAGTTCAGATCAGAAATTTGTGTCATTGTAGTAGTAAGTGTGGTATCTTGTGATTTGCTGCGTCCCAGTCTGGAGAGGGATGGGTATGGGGTGTCGTGATAGGAAAAAAGATATTAGTGGAAGGGGGAGAGAGAGAAAATAGAATAGGTGGTCCATTTGGAGAGGACAAGATAGTTGGAGTGCAAGTAATGGATAGGGATTCCTATCCAGCACCTCTGGGGGTGGGTGGGGTAACCCTGGGTAGCTTAGGGCCGTCCATTCCGACCACCGCCCCAATAATAAGCTGTTATGCATTTATAAACCGCCTTATAGGATATAAATCTAAGAAAACATTCGAACAAGCAATGACGAACTTGACATTTTCATAGAAAAACCGTGAAAGAGAAATTGTTGTATGTAACAAGTTTTAAACATGTTCCCACATTATATATTAGTGGGTAGAACTTAACAGGTAAGGCATACCATGTTGCCGGATGGAACCGGGTGAACCACAATGGTTCAAGGGCCGAAAGTGTGATACAATACAATATCATATAATATAACACAATATAATATAGTAGGGGGGGGGGAGGGGGGGGAAGGAGGGGGGGGGGGGGGGGGAGGGTGAGGGGGGGTGAGGTAGGGGGGGGGGGGGGGGGGAAGGGGGGGGGGAAGGGGGGAGGAAGGAGGGGGGAGAAGGAAGGGGGGGGGGGAAATGTAGTCATCTAGACAAAGGTTCAGCCACTTCTCCAGTCCATCAACCTGAGCCAGTTCCATATGAAGGCAACATGTGACCTAGGAGTCCCTTGATGAGAGGGGTAGAGAGAGAATTACGCAGGGGTATCTCTTGAGGTATCCTGTCTAGTTGATCTGGACCATCTCATCTGGGCAGTTGGTAATACCGGGAGACGTGGCCAGTCTGGAAGATCCATTGCAGGGAGGTCTAGAGCATTCAGGAATGATGGGAGATCCGATAGGCGTCTAAAGCTTGCAGATCTACCGTCTTTAGTGGCTGTTAGCTGGAAGGGAAAACCCCACCTGTACTTGATATCCTTATCTTTCAAGATGTTAAGTAGAGGTCTTAGTCCTCTCCTCTGTTGGAGGGTTCTCCTAGCTAGATCTGGGAGTAGGGACACGGTTGAATTGGCAAATGGTATTGGACCCAGGGTTCTGGCTGCATTCATGATGGCATCTCGTATTGTAAAGAAATGCACTCTGCATATTATATCTCTTGGTAGCATCCCAGCTGTGGGTCTAGGGGAGAGTGCTCTGTGTACTCTGTCCAGTTCTATGTCTGGGCCATCTGTGTCTCCCAGAATCTGTTTAAAAAGTTCCTGGATTGATCTCCCTAGTTGTTGAGTTGTGATTTCCTCAGAGAGCCCTCTGATTCTAATATGGTTTCTTCTATTTCTGTTCTCCTGATCCTCTTGGTTGTAGATAAGGTCTTCTAATAGAGCTGAGTGTGATTCAATAGCCTCCCTGTGAGCTCTCAGTTCATCCATTATATCCTCTTGGGATTTTTCTACTACTTCCACTCTAGTAGTAAATTCTCTTTGTAGAGAATGTATTTCTTTCCTGTAGGTCTTTTCCAATCTACAGGCTAATTTCTCCAGGTCCCCCTTGGTAGGTAAGGATTTTAAATAGGTGCTTAGCTCTGTTTGGGAGGCACCTTCCAGGGACAGCTGGGAGCCCTCCGTCTCCTCCATGAGTTGTTGTTCGTCTGCTAGAGCTGCGTAGCGGTTCCCCCTCGATCTTTGAGCGCGGTCAGCTCTGGGTGTCGCCTCGCGCTGAAGAGCGGCCGCCATCTTAGGTGCTTGTTGTGCGGGAGAGACGGTTGTGCTGGAGCGGAGAAACTGCTCAATCGCTCCTTTCTGCGCCGTGATCTCGGTCCCGGAGGCTCCTGGAGTCTTTTTCGTCTTGCCCATTAAGTTTTTACAGCGGTATGATGGGTAACGGAGCGGTGGTTATGGTGTCGGCTGGAGGAGCTCTTTCAGCAAGCGTCCATCCTGTGCACGGGTTAGCCACGCCCCCCAAAACACTTTCTTTTATCACATCAAAAAGATCCAAAATCTATGAGACTTGTAATCATTGACCAGATACCGGAAAGCACAGAAAATAGATTTGGTAGGCTAATCAATAAAGAAAGTTATTGGATCTTCAAATTGGGTACCCTCAGTCCGGAGCGTCTAAATTTGACCATTGACAATGTGACAAAAGGATGATGATCTATGAGAAGAATCCGTATAAGGCCAATATCATCTTTGATATTGAATAACTGGAGATTCGACATTTATTTACAGTAATTTTTCCTCCAGGGTTAGGCGTTTATTGGGTTTTTTAATATATCCCTTCATTATCATTGTGGTAATTGGTCAAAGACAGGATGTATATGCCCTATTTGTAGATACTGTAAACATTACGGCATTTTAGTAATATTTTGTTTCCTCCTCCTTGGTATTAATATCTCAGAATAATTCTGAGAAATTATAGCCCTAATTAGTGCATCTAGATTTTTTTTTTTAAGTTGTTTTTTAGTTGTTTTTAAACTGGTTTTGCATTTTTTTAGAGAATATTGTTGGAAGAAAGATCACTATATACCACATATACCTAACAGAGATTTATATATTTAAGGGTAACTCCTTTTCCCTTTGTCATTATAACTTCCTTCCCTTCCCCCCCCATCATTTTCTCCCTTCCCCCTCTCCCCCCCTCCTCTCCCTCTCCTGCCTCCCCTTTTTTCCATCTAATGGTATGTCACTATTCACTAATACGTTATTTTAGTTTGATCATCTTTATTACACGATTCTCCCTTATATATAATCTTCACACACATTTTTCACATGCATACATATCATATTTCATATTTTATCTTTTCACATATTACTTAGGATTTTTTCATGATCAATTCCCTTGTACAATTATTTCCTTTTTACGCACAAAATGTATATATATTTAATCTTTTTTCCTTTTTTATTCATCAAATCATTTTTATTATCATAATTCACTTTTTATATACTTCAGTGGGTCCCTTATATATAATATGCCATATTTTCAAATAGTAGGTAACAAAATTGTTTTATTGTCATAAATAATGTGGTTTAATTTGTATATTAGTATGTATAATGTTGTAATTTGTAATTTTATCTACTATAAGTATTTCACCAGCGCTTAGGAAAGGGTTAGAATGACTCTAAAGTTGATTGGTCAATGTTACTTTTTAACTTGTGAACATGGCCATTCCCCTGTAAATCCAACTGAGGAAGACAGCGGACTGCTGTAGAAACGTGTATTGGTGTCTTAATGAATAAAGGAGGTTTGTTTCCAACAAGTAGTATTAGTCCCTTTGTCCCCATAAGCCTGAGCTCTCCTATAAATTTGACCACAGTCCTTCTTGTTGTTGTTAAAAATCCCTATATGGGTTTTGTGGCTGGAGCTACCGGTGATGGTGATTTTCCCCTGCAAGTAAAGGACCTGCCGTGACGTCAGACCGACGCGGGATCACGTGACTGGACCGCTCACGTGACCGGGATCAGGAAGAAGCCGTCGGGCGGTCCCAGAACAGCGCTGCTCCCAGGCGATACACCGAAGTTGTGCAGGGTGTGCACAACCACTCCAGGTGAGCGGCACATCCTCACATACCTAGTTTAAGATCCTCACTAGACCACCGGGTACCTCTCATATGCTCTCTCTGTATCCATTTGTTACATACTGTAGAGTAACAGCAGAATCATCACAAACCTAGGACAACCCTATGTATCAAGTAAGCTTACAAGTTATGGATTGTTACATGTGAACTGGATCAGAAAAATTAACAACACTAAAATATATCACCAGACCCACCAAATTACAGCATCACAACTCTCATCAGTACAGGGATACATTATCAGAACCATCATACGTACACAAACCTATCACCCAGAATCACTAGAGGTACAACAATACATCAGTATAACAACCAGCAGCACACAAATACATAACTAGAACCCACATATGTATAGAAACACAGCATCACATCCGACATCAGTAAAAAAAATCATCATCAGAACCCCCATCAGTAAATGGTAAAACAATTGTAATGTCAGGTCAGACCCATACACATTTATATAGCATGAACAATGGTAAGGGGATACTAGGAGTTTTTGTTAGTGTACCACCCCAGGGTATGGGAACTTGGATGTCTGGGCCCTCAGGTTCGGTGGGCGATCTCATTGGTGGCCTGCCCAGACTCGTGGCCCCAAGGGGGAGACAGCTGCCAATTAACCCCTTCATGTCCCGAGAATTTTTCGTTTTTCATTTTAGTTTTTTGCTCCCCTGCTTCCAAGAGCCATAACATTTTTATTTTTCCGTCAATATAGACATATGATGGCTTGTTTTTTGCGGGACGAGTTTGTACTTTCATATGCAATAATTTATTTTACCATACAGTGTACAGGGAAATTGCAAAAATATTCTAAATGCAGTGAAATTGCAAAAAAAGTGCAATAACATGTTTTTTTTGGGGTATTTTAGTCACCATGTTTACTATATGATAAAACTGACATGACGGGGTGATGCCTCGGGTCGGTACGAGTTTGTAGACACCCAATATGTATACCTTTATTGGTATCTAGGTGGTGAAAAATTTCAGAAGTTTGAAAAAAAAAATTGACTTTTTGCTCCATGTTCAGCGACTTGTAGCGCCCTCATTTTTCGGGATCTGGCACTGTGTGATAGCTCATTTTTTATGTATTGAGCTAGCGTTTCTTATGATACCATTTTTGGGGGGATCTGCAGTTTTGATCGCCCGTTATTGCATTTTATAGCAATGTTGCGGTGACCAATTAAAACAGAATTTTGGAGTTTGGACGATTTTTTTACGTTACAGAGTTTACAGCTCTAATTAACGGATTTAATATGATGATAGATCGGGCAATTCTGAACGCAGCGATACCAAACATGTGTTTTTTTTTTTTATACTTTTATTGTGATTGGGGGAAAAGGGGGGCTGATTTGAACTTTTATATATTTTTTTTTTTACAGGTTTTTAAAAACTTTATTTTTTTATTACTTCTTATACTTTTTATTTTTATAATGCCTCTTTAAGAGGCACCTTGCTGCACAGTCCGATGTATCTCCCAGAATCGTGGACCTGTTGTCCTGCCAACCACAACATGAAACCGCTCTGTGACAGCGTCCGGGGTCTAGCCAGGATCCCGGGCTGTCACGTGAGCGCCGGAGATCCCACGATACTATCGCAAGATCTCCGGAGCAGGCGGGGAACAGCGCGTTCCCCCCGCGGCCGCCTTGGATCCCGCTGTCAGAGATTGATGTTAGCCCGACATCTCAGCTGATGAGATCAGCTGAGATGTCGGCTGTTTGATGTGAGCGCCGCGCTGGAGCTCACATCAAACACCTCTTACCGGCCTATGACGTCCTCCTACGTCATAGGTCGGGAAGGGGTTGAAGTCTTTATCTTGTGACGCCACCTGTAGTGCCTGGTGACTAGACACCAGTCCTCCGGAGGGTGGTGGTATTGCAGCTAGGGTGGAGCAGCTGCCTACAGGCAGAGCTAATCCTCCGGGACAGTGTTACCTGATGCCGGCACGATGCACACCATTGAGAAAAGTCAATGAAGCAGACACAGAGGCACTTCCCTCTTCCAGGTACTTTACTTGTAAGAGGAAACTGAACAAGATGGTGATACAGTTCACAGTACTCCAGCAGGATGGCCGGCCGGGTAGTCGCAGCAGAATGCAGAATCTGTGGAAGTCTTTGATGGTACCTTCTTGGATCTACCCTTGTCCCTTGTTCCTTCTCTCTCTTCTCGTGGTCTGCTTCTTGGGCAGTAGTACGTCCCTGGGGATAAACACCCTGAGAACGTCTTCGGAGCTAGGACGAGTACGGTCGGAGGGTGAACACTCCAGGCCACGTTGTCAGACCCGTGCACTCCGGGTGAACAAGTCAGGACTTTTCTGTCTGGGCTACGTCTTTCTCTAGCCCTCTTTTGAAGCCCCCTTTCTCTCTCGGGTAAGCTCCCGTTCTCCGTCTTTCCTCGGGGAAGACACTCCTGAAGACTCCCCGTGTGTTCCACCTTGCTCCTCTCACAATTTTCACTCTAACTAACTCTGGGACCTCCCTGAATGTATTTGTGGGTGTGTTTTGGGATCAGATCCTTCCACAGTGTTCTGCATTCTAGTTGCAACAGAGACAACCAGACGCTCATCTTTGGGTGCGGTCCCCACTTGTGACACCTGTCCAGTGGGGCGCCACATTAGCAGTCATCATCAGACCATATAGAATGATCAAAATTCCCTTGAGCAAAAATATCTTCCCCACACTGTTCCTCTGAATAAATAATTGCTCCTCCTCACTGTTCCCTGCACAAAATATGAGTACACACTCTCTCTTACGTTGCATGTGTCTGGGCCAAAGGGTCGGGGTACTCAGGTCTCGGGCGGTTGGGTGCAGGGATGTCACAGGTGGTCCGTGCCCGAGCCTGTGCCCTTGATGCAGACAATAAAAAGGGGGAAAGAAAATAAAGTTGTTTGTGACGCCACCTATAGGTTCGGTGATGACACCGGCACTGCTGGAACCTCTGGGGGATGGGTGACAGCAAGATGTTGTGGCCCTCTACAGAAAGGGCGATGTCCCCGGGGTGTTGGAAGTAGCAATAGATGGTGGTGTAGGGCAGCGTAGTCACTGTGGAGCAAGGCAGCTTAGTCTCAGTTCATTAGGAAGAAACACCGACTTGTTGCTCGCTCTGAACAGGTACTTTACTCTTGTAGTCTGCAGGGTAATGCAGTTCTTTCAGCCGGGCAGTGGAGTGGGTGGTCCTGGTAGCGAGTAGTGTCCCTCTGAAGCTCTGTTGATGTTCCTTCTCTATCACGTTCTCTGTCCTGCTCTGCTGCCCTGCACAATTCCACTTGTTGGACCAGGCCCGTCGGGTGATATGGGAACCTTCTATCTCTCCAAAGGTGAATCCAACCCAGTCTAGTGCTTCTGGCGGAAACTGTGCTTGGTGTAGGGTGGTTGGATCGTGCTCCTATAAAGCTTGCGACCACGCCAGTGAATGTGCGGTCCAGAGATCTACCTCTAATCCATGTCGGAGCCGGTACCCCGCTTCGGACTGGGCCAGGGTATTTGATTACCCTCTTTCTCTGCCCCTTTCTCTTCTGGGCCACCAGGTTGAGGTGCCCTTCCCCGTTAGCTTCTTCTCTGCCATTCTGTAGCTCTGCTACATCTGCTGCTTTCACTTTGCTTCTGACTCTCTCACTCTGCCTGCATCATTGCTCTTTGCAGCTCCCTTCTTAACTAACTCTGTTCTGCTCTCCCCACTCACTTTAAAACCTACCTTCTTCTCCCATCGGGACCAGTTACCCTAGTAACAGGCATCTGATTGGTCCCCTATCACTAGGTGTGTGTGTGTGTGTGTGTGTGGTGCTGGAGATTCAGGCTTCTACTACTCATTACCAGAACAAAGCATACTGCACCTTCTGTTAGGGGTGGAGTACCCTTTTGTAGCGCGCTAACTAGTGGGGTGCTACTGTGGAGCCCACTGGGACGGGGTACTCGGTGCCGGATCGGGGTACTGCTGGGGAATGTCACGGCGGTCCTGGTCCGGACCGTGTCCCGGGCCCGCACAATAAAATGGGGGGTTATTTACAGGGGATTTGTCACTTGTGACGCCACCCACTATATGCGGCCAGTAATGGGGCCACTGCTGCTGCAGAACCTCCGGGGATGATGGGATAGCAGCTTGGATAGAATTGTTCCTGTGGGCAGAACTGGGTTCCCCGGGGCAGTGGTAGTAGTATTTAAAGTCTGTGAGGATAGTTATTGATGCTGCAGGAGAGTAGGGGTAGCAGTAGAGATGATGAGAGTATAGGTAATTGCAGTATATGAGGGCAAGTGGGGCCTCAGTATAAGGATCACACACACTCACGGTTTCTGTTGTTTTCCAAGTCTTTACTTGCAGATGGTATATCACAATATTGTCCACGGAGTCTGTACCAGGTTGCTCCCACCCTGACCGGCTCCTTGACTTCCTACTTAAGCGCTGTGTGTGGCCCTGCTGCTGCTTGTAGCTGTACTGCTGGCCCTGTCTCTGCTCACGGGTACCAATATGCTGGGCAACTTGAGTCCTCTGTGTCACTGACCCCTCCGTGTTGCTTTGCTATGGTACAGTGAAGATGGTGGACCTTCACTATGCCGGTGTTTACTGTCCTGTCTGTCTCAGGCACAGCCTCGGATCCGGTATCCGTCTTAAGCGCCTCTCCGGGTTAAGTTTGGGGTAACTCTTTATCCCGGGGATGTTCCTCTGTCTCCTTTCCTCAGACCTCTCAGGACCTCCACTTCTACTTGACTCTGCTCCTGCTCCTGCTCCAGACTCAACTCCAACTCTCCTTTGAACTGAACTAACTGTCACTTCTGCTCTGTGGTAAACAACTTAGCTCCTCCCACTAGTGCAGGTGCCACCTAAGCTCCTCCCACTTTCTAGTGTAGTGTTGTGTGGGGAGTAAACCTGTGTTGATGTTTCTGTGGCACTTTAACCCTTGGGGTGCCACACTACACATGCTCTCCACACTGCCCTCTCCTTTCCATACTGGACCTCTTCTTCACACTGTGACCCCATATACTGCCCACTGCTTATTCTGTTCTCCCTCATCAAACTTCCAATCCTCTGCATACTGTCCTCTCCTGGCTGTGGCCTCACACTGTCCCTGCATGCTGCCCCCTCCTCGTACATTTCCACACTACTCAGTCTCTATTCTGTGCCCCCTTACATTTTCTCATCTCCTACTGTTTCCTCACTACCATACTTCCCCACCACTCCACATACTGTGCCGCAATCATCCACCTTCACACCTCCTACTGTGTTGGCAGCCATCCTCCCCTCACTCCACATACTGTGTTCACACCCATGCCCACCCCATTCTGTGTTGGTAGCCATACCTCCTCCCTCCACAAACTATGCCACAGCCATCCCCCCTCACTCAACATAGTGTATCGGCAACAATTTCCCTCTCACTCCACAAACTGTGCCACAGACATCCCCCTTCTTCCACATACTGTGTCAAATCCATCCCCCCCATTCCACATACTGTGCCGCAGTCATCTCTCCTTCACTCCTCATACTGTGTCCACACCCACCCCCTTACTCCACCTACTGTTCTGCAGCCATCCCCCTCTCTCTTTATACTAGATCCACAAATTTCCCCCCTTGCTTCCCATACTGGCCTTCCCATACTGTGGGGAGAACAGTATGGGACTCCCCATACCCTATAGCATGGTACTCATCACCCCCTTACTCTGTATTCTGTGTCCTCAAATCCTCTGTTTGTTCCCCATTCTCAGGCCTGTATTTGTCACTAGGCACTGGAGGGCATGTGCCTAGGGTGCCAGGTTAAAGATGGGATGGGGGGGAGGGAGGCTGCTGCTATATACTGGGGGAGGCTGCTGCTATATACTGGGGAGAGGCTGCTACTATATACTGGTGAACAGGGGAGGCTTCTGCTGTACACTGGTGGCATGGGAGGCTGCTGTGGAAATACTGGTGGAATGGAAGGCTGTGCTGCTATATACTGGTGAACAGGGGAGGCTGCTGCTGTATACTGGTGGCATGGGAGGCTGTGCTGCTATATACTGGTGAAATTGGAGGCTGCTACTGTTTAATACTGGTGACAGGGGAGGCTGCTGCTGTATACTGGTTGACATTGGAGGCTGCTGCTGTATACTGATGACAGGGGAGGCTTCTGCTGTATACTTGTGAACATTGGAGGCTGTTTCTGTATACTGGTGACAGGGGAGGCTGCTTCTGTATACCAGTGACATTGGAGGCTGCTGCTGTACGCTGGTGACATTGGACATCATCATTCCTTCTCTTTTTGCCCTCTTTTTTGAAATTCCTGCCTCCTCCTCAAAGAATGATGCGCAGCCGGATGTTAGTGCAATGTGGGTGCTTATCAGGCGTATGGCCCAGCTTCAATATGCTGGACCATGAAGCCCATACACAGGATCAGGATTTGGCTGAAAATCCAGATTTTACCTGATTTGAAAAAAAATATTGTGAAACCAACAACACTGGATGAGTGCAGCAGCGTGCTCCAAGTGTCAGTGTGGGTGCACACAATGTGGCTGCAGGCTTGCTTTGACGCTGCAAGTGTCAGTGTGGGTGCACACATTGTGGCTGTAGGCTCACTCTGACGCTCCAAGTGTCAGTGTGGGTGCACACATTGTGGCTGCAGGCTCGCTCTGACGCCTGAGACCTGTCTGCTCTTGGCTTCCTTTTGAACACCTTCAGTAAAAGGAGGGGTGAAAGAGCAGGCAGCGTGTCTCGATATCACTAAGCCTCTCCTCACTGAAGCAATGGTTAAGTCACCTATTTTAAACGCTTGATGACTTTGAAAATCTAAAGGTATTAAAGAAATGCTCAAAAGACTGAACCTGTGCACAGCAAGTGCAGGCGGTCATTCTTTTAATGTGTAATTGGCGATTTTTAAAGAGTTCTACAGAGTAGATCTGCCTCAAATAGACGTCGTGTGCACAGACTCAGTGTGTGACGTCAGTAAGGGGAGAGACCACTAAAAGTACCTAGGACTGCATGAAGTCCAAATACGGCCCTGCCCATGCTGTGTCCACATACACTGCTCCCACTCTCTGCCCATTTGCTTCTCATACACTCCACTACACTCTCCCCCTTCCCCTAATGTAATACCGTGTTTCCCCGAAAGTAGGACCCCCCCGAAAGTAAGACAGGGTGGGGGTTTCGGGGGGGTCCGCCAGTGTAAGACCCCCCCAAATGTAAGGCAGGGTTGGGGGGGGCGCTGGGAAATGTAAGGCCTCCCTTACCTTTGGGCCGCCGCTGTCCCCCTGTGGGTCCCCAGGTGTTTCCAGGCTCCAGGCTGAAGGCTCCTCAGGTCTCCGCAGGTGCAGCTGGGCGGGTCCGGCGCTCATGGGGTTAACTCGCCGTGTTACCCCCGCTGAAGTCCGCCCAGCTCAAGCGCTCATTGGCAGCCCCAGCCCCGACGTCACCTGCTCCCCACGTCACCGCCGGCCCCCGGATCGAGCGATGATTGGCCAATCAGCTCGAGTGCTGATTGGCCCAGCAGCTCGGGCTGTCATTGGCCGCCCCAGCCCCGACGTCACTTGCTCCCCACGTCACCGCCGGCCCCCGGCTCGAGCGCTGATTGGCCAATCAGCTCGAGTGCTGATTGGCCCAGCATCTCGGGCTGTCATTGGCCGCCCCAGCCCCGACGTCACCTGCTCCCCACGTCACCGCCGGCCCCCGGCTCGAGCTGATTCCTGACTCCCTGCTGATTGGCCCAGCGTCCACCATTGAAAGAGAAAGTAAGGAAACAGTGTTATGGGGTATGGGGCTGTGTGCAGTGGGATCCAGCAGTGTTATGGGGTATGAGGCTGTGTGCAGTGGGATCCAGCAGTGTTATGGGGCTGTGTGCAGTGGGATACGGCATTTTTATCGGTTAATGTAAGACCTCCCCCGAAAGTAAGACAGGGTGGGACTTTTTTGGGTACAATTAATGTAAGACAGGGTCTTACTTTCAGGGAAACACGGTACTGTATGGATTACGTTAATCTTCGGTGTCTTCAGCTACTGTGTGGAGCGCTTTTCACCATCCTTCTGCCGTCTGTGCAGCACTACTTAAGGAGCGACATCAACAATGTGATCAGATGATCTGATCATGCTGCTGATATCGCCCTGACCTGGAAGTGCCTGGAATCAGGGCTTCAATTGTACGAGCGTCTGATAGACGCATGCACCATCGATTACAGGGAGCAGGTCTGCTGCACTTTATCTGAGCTGCTGGCACCCACCTCCCTGCTGTGCCCGGGGCAGATGTAGGAGGAGGACCCTCCGAAACGCATAGACCCAATAAATCTTTTGAATAAACCCTGTCTCTGTACATAATTCATGTATCGTGGAGACAGCTCATCTTTTCCTTGTACTGCTGACATCGTTTGCCTTGTAGAGCAGCCGTATGGCTTACATGCTAATACAGGGGTTGTGACTGGCACAAAGCCCTGAGGTGAACCTTTTCATGGGAATATCCATTTTATTCTACCCAGATTAGACCCTATTTGTGCACTTCTTACTCATTTCAGCTGTTTCAATTATTGGACACTGTTGTTTTTGGTTTGTTCTGATGGTCTCCTGATCACTTTGTCCTTTAGTATCATTTTGTAACTTATAGTTGAATGAAATTTTCCAGCATAGACCTATGTCTATGAATAAGAACGTGCAGTGACATTCGAAACGCGGCAGGCCGTACGGTCTGTGTACCTTTTATTCTGGATGCTTGGAAACTTATAATGGAAAAATGACATTTTAAATGCATAAAGAAATGGAGCGCTGGAAAATTTCATTCAACTTGATGCTATTCAGGTGGAAGCGGCCACCATTTCCCTCCCCATGCTACCTTATGTTCTAACTACTGTATACAGTGTTTGCATTAGGCTTCATAGTTACACCTAACTGTGGTAGGTCGGCGCCACCTATTGGCCAATTATCTGCAGGGCTACTCTATACAAAATTAATTGTCCTATATTTGTATGTTTTATGTGATTTTTTTTTAAATATTGCTAATAAATATTGTAGCTGTCATATACTTTGTCATAGGCGCCTTTTTCTGTATTTAATTATATTTTTGCGCTGACTATTCAGCCAGATTCCTGGTTTCTTCCAATTATGTATTATTTATTAAATTATACTATATCCCCGATGACATAATTTTTGGTAGTTATTATTTATTTTGGGTTAGTGTATTGTCTGATAATTAAAAATACTATTTGGGCACCGGGCCAAATGCTCTATGTATTTGCACTGCTGATTAATGTAAGTCCTCATCACTGTCTGGCACCATGATTTCATCCAATAAAGTCAGAGTCCCACATGGTTCTGGTCTCTTCCCACCCACAGGGACCCATTCAGTACAATGGTTGTGACTGCCATCTGACAAATCTCATTCACTGCTGGTTCTGAGCCGATCCGTTCACCCGAATCTTTGCCAAACCTCACTTTTAGGACTGGTATCATTGGAATCAGTCACAACCAATGGGTCTTATCTAGAGTTCAATGTTAATAGAGTATGGCTGGCTCACAATGAACAACTAATAAAAGATAACAGAAAAAACAAAGTTACAACCAATTGCAATGATACAATGTTATAGGGCACATCTGTAATGTATATATACAAGAACTAGAGCATAAATCATAACAGAAGAAAGAAAATACAAATGAAACAATGATAATTTTACAAAAGAGTATAGATATAATCTGGAAAAACCATATTGTTCTGTAAGGACACAATGCTTGTGATGTCGTCATTGAAGCAACGCAAGAAAATGTGCTATAATAAGGAATAGGCCTTTGCTACACAACCATCACAACTCCCATGTATATCAGACCACTCCCCTCCCCCAATAACCCTCCTCCCCTCTATGACTGAAGGAGAACATGTCCACCTCCTCTCCAGATTCCACCTCACCACCTGTGCATTGGACCCCATCCCATCTCACTTCCTCCCCAACCTCACCATTATACTTATCCCAGCCCTAACCCACCTCTTCAATCTATCACTAACCTCCGGTACCTTTCCTTCTGCTTTCAAACATGTAACAATTATGTGGCGCCCCACCATGTAGGTGCCACAAAAGGGGTACTACACCCATAAAAGCGGTGTAGTTACCCCACTGCAAGTGGAACTTATGGACAGTAGGAGGGACCCTATACCCACACCCACACTAGTCACACAGTGGGAGGGAGGGTATATAGTAGCGCCAAGGGGGAGAAAGGCGGTCTTTGGTCTTTGCCTTAAGGCCTTCGACCGTCAGTCCTTGGATCGTGGTCCTTTGGCTGGAGGCCTGGGGACCCATCGTAGCCTCCAGGGTTCGGGAAGTTAGTAAAGTTCAGGATGGAAACCTGAGGCACGAAAGACGAAGGGAGACAGAAAGTTAGATCCCAGAAGGAAAGGAAGGAGCAAGGGACTCAAGAGCTGGAGGAGTTCGCTCAAGGTAGAAACCGGGTACCGGAGCCCGCACCTGTGGCAACCTTTAAGGACCGCAGAGAATCTGTTGACCGGGGGTATCTCCAGATATGGCCCTGACTCCTAAGCATCCACTAGAGGGGAATCAGACCCGCGTAGTGATGGGCGAGTCCTAAATTACTCGGAATCGCTTGACTCTAGCGAGTCCGAGCCCGGGACTCGCTACTCATTGCGAGTCTAGCGAGTCCAATGTTAATGAATGGGGAAGCGAGTAATAGCGAGTAGTGTGCGATTTACAAATCGCAGATGTGTCTCGGAAGCTTCAGGCTCTATCTGCTACAATAGCTAAATTATGTTTAATAGGCTCCCGCTGTCACAGCACAGTTAACTCTCTGCTTACCGGCGCTGCAACAAGAAGAAGAAGGAAGACAGAAGACAGAAGAGAGAAGAAAGAAGAGAGAAGACCTGGGTCTTTGGAAGGATATGTGGTGGTAATAAAGTTGGAGTCCCTAATGGTGTCTGTGTCTTTATTTTTAATAAATAATTTTTCTCTGTGTGGTGTTTTTTTTAACCCTTTATTGGAGATTCTTAGTGGCCGGGTCAAACCTGGCCTGACATTAAGAATCTCGGGCTTAATATCAGCTTATATAACAAAGCTGGTATTAACCCCTTTATTACCCAGCGTGCCACCGCTACCAGGGCCGCTGGAAGAACGGGGTTCAGCGCTAGAGGATGGCGCTTCAATGAACGCGCCATCTTCTAGGGCGGGTGCGGGCTGCAATTTGCAGCGGGGGGTGCCCAGAAAGCTTGGGCCTCCCTGCGCTGCGGATTCCAGCCCCAGCTGTTTGCTGTACCTGGCTAGACATAGAAATTGCGCGGAGCCCCACGCATTTTTTTTTAATTCATGAAATTCATGAAATAATAAAAAAAAATGCTTGGGGCTCCGCGCAATTTCTATGTCTAGCCAGGTACAGCTAAGCAGCTGGGGGCTGGAATCCGCAGCGCAGGGAGGCCCAAGCTTTCTGGGCACCCCCCGCTGCAAATTGCAGCCCGCAGCCGCCCCAGAAGATGGCGCGTTCATTGAAGCACCATCCTCTGGCGCTGAACCCCGCTCTTCCAGCGGCCCTGGTGGCGGTGGCACGCTGGGTAATAAAGGGGTTAATTCCAGCTTTGTTATACAAGCTGGTATTAAGCCTGAGATTCTTAATGTCAGGCCACGTTTGACCCGGCCACTAACAATCTCCAATAAAGGGTTAAAAAAAACACAACACAGAGAAAAATGTTTATTAGAAATAAAAAAAAAAGCCATTAGGGACTCCATCTTTAATTAAAAAAATCCTCTTCCGTCCGACGTAGTCCAAAACGCGATGTCCTCTCTGCTACATCCCTGTGCATAGATATAGATGTCTATGCACAGGGAATTAAGCAGAGTGAGAACAATCTCAGCTCTGCTACATCATCTCTGTGCACAGGGACAGCAGGCAGGCTCTAGGACCCTGGAGCTGCGGCAGCCTGCACAGAGACACAGAGCAGACAGCTGGACTCCTTACTGTGCGAGTTTCCCTGCGATTACTTGCACAGTAACGAGTCCAATGCAAGTCAATGGCAATCCTAGATTTGTCAGGGTCTCTGACAAAACTAGGATTGCCATTGATTTGCATTGGACTCGTTACTGTGCGAGTAATCGCTGGGAAACTCGCAGAGTACCGAGTCCTGCGAGTCCCTTACTACTCGCCAAGTAACGAGTCCTAGCGAGTAGACTCGCCCATCCCTAGACCCGCGGTAGCCGGCTGCGGTAATCAACAGAAGGTTCACCCGACGGGAGCAAGGGAGATAAAGAGGAACAGCAGGAGGCGAGACATACAATACAAGAAGTCAGGCTTCATACTGCCACTGGGAGGCAAGTGAACAAAAAGGAACAAGAAAGGCACACAGGAGGGATCAGTCTACCAACCATAAAATCCACTTGCAGCCACCCGTAGCCATTTGTCATTACAACAACTTACTGCACTGAAGGACTGTAATGATCACAAAAAGTTTTTCAGTAAAGTACCCGGTGAAGTGAATTTTCACCTCTGCTGCATCTGTTCTTTGCACAAACTGATTCCTTTCACAGAATCGCTGCCCCGGCGGTCCAGTCCTGTCTGCGGAAGACTGCACCATCATTGCCTCAAAACCATCGACCACCGGAGGACTGTGGCGGTGCTGGTGAGCATCACCAGGTACTGCAGGTGGCATCATGAACAAACTCTTTATTTAATATTTTTTCCCCCTTTTAAATTGACCACCACGGCCACAGTCTCAGGCAGCCACTTGTGACCACCCAGATTGAGCCTGAGATCTGAGTACCCTGCCCTGGGTGCCTCAATTACACCTATCTTAAAGAATCCATCCCTTGACCCCATCTCTACATCCCATCCAGCTACCGGAACATATCGCTGCTCCCATTCGCTTCCAAACGTCTTGAAAAGCATGTCCACACTGTGCTCTCATCCTACCTCTTATCCAACTCTCTCTTTGACAACCTTCAATCTAGCCTTCACCCCCACCACTCCACTGAAACTGCCCTGACCAAAATTACTAACGACCTACTTACCGCCAAAGCCAAAAGACAGTTCTCCATCCTCTTCCTTCTTGACCTGTCCTCTGAATTTGACACAGTCGACCACTGCCTCCTATTACAAATCCTCTCTTCCATTGGTATCACTGACCTTGCCACTCCCACTCCCACACGAACTCCGCACCCCATCCCCTCTCTGTTGGGGTCCCTCAAGGCTCTGTCCTGGGGCCCCTCCTTTTTTCCATCGTATCGTATTGGTCTAGGACAACTCATAAAGTCCCATGGCTTCAAGTATCACCTGTACACTGATGACACTCAGATCACCTCTCTACTGCTCAGAATCCCAGAGTGTCTATCAGCCAAATCCTCCATCTTCTCCCCTCGCTTCCTAAAACTCAATGCAGACAAAACCAAACTCATCATCTTGCCCCCATCCTGCGCAACTCCCTTACCTGATCTGTCTATCACAATAAATGATATCACACTTTGCCCTGTACCTGAAGTCCGCTGCCTCGGAGTATCCCTTGACCCTGCCTTATCTTTTAGACCACACATCCAAGCCCTTGCCACCTCCTGCCGCCTCCAACTCAAAAATATTTCCAGAATTCGCTCCTTCCTCAACCCTCAATCTACTAAACTACTATTTCATGCTCTCATCATCTCCCGTCTTGACTACTGCAACCTCCTCCTCTGTGGCTTCCCTGCCAACACTCTTGCACCTCTCCAATCTGACCTTAACTCTGCTGCCCGAGTAATCCACTTCTCCCCTCTGCAAATCCCTCCACTGTCTCCCAATTCATCAGCGTATCCAATTCAAACTCCTAACATTGACTTACAAAGCCGTCCACAATCTGTCCCCCCCATATATCTCTGAACTAATCTCCTGATATCATCCAACTCGTAATCTTCAATCCTCCCAAGACCACCTTCTTTCCTCCACACTTGTACATTCCTCATCTAACTGCCTGCAAGACTTCGCCCGAGCATACCCCATCCTCTGGAACTCTGCACCCGAAAACGTCTGACTGTCCCCTACACTCGGAACCTTCAAGTTGAACCTGAAAACCCATCTCTTCAGAATAGCCTACAACCTGCAATGCCCACAGTGCCACCTCACCTCCACTGGACTCGGTGCTCCACCACCACTGGACCCAGTGCTCCACCACTTAATGCAACCTAATGTCTCTCTCCCCACTGCCCTGTAGAATGTAAGCCCGCAAGGGCAGGGTCCTCTCTCCTTTCTGTATCGGTCTGTCACTTTTAGTTAGTTCATTGTATTTTTAACTTGTTTGTATGTAACCCTTTCTCATGTACAGCACCATGGAATCAATGGTGCTCCATAAATACGGTAAATAATAATAATAATAGCTTGATGTCAAGGCAACCATGGCAAGATCCTGCCAGTACGTACACTTATTCCTTTATGCTCAAGATTTTTCAGATTGGTTTATAATCTAGCGTGTCTGGGCCCGATTTGTTTCTTTAAAACCGGGACTAGGTAATAAATTCCCAACAAGATTATATCGTCTGTCTCTCCATAACATAGGATCTAAGATTACTTTTTCCACTATATTTACCTATGGGACCTCTTTGACTCTTTCTTTTGGATCCTTTTTGCATTTTATGAATGATTATTCCTTATTTCTCTTATTTTTCCATGCTGATGGATATTTAATCTCCTTTTGGGATTACACTATTTTCATGATATCTTATTCACTCCTTGCCTTTTCATCTATATACAGTTCCATGGCTGCCTTGACATCAAGCTAATATTCCTTATTATTGCACATCTTCTTGCGTCGCTTCCGTGACGACATCACAAGCATTGTGTCCTTACTGAATTTAGTTAAGGTACTTTTTGCAACTATAGCTATATGTTCATTCAGATTATATCTATAATCTTTGATAAAATGATCATTGTTTTATTTGTATTTTATTTCTTCTGTTATGATTTATGCTCGTCTAGTTCTTGTATATATACATTACAGATGTGCCCTATGACATTGTATCATTGCAATTGGTTGTAACTTTGTTTTTTCTGTTATCTTTTACCAGTTGTTCATTTTGAAGAAGACTATGCTGTATAATAGTCGAAATGTCAATATGATGTGCACTTGAGTAATTCTGCTACAATAAAAACAAGAAACAAGAGCTATATACGGACATTTGTGGACTTTATTTCATAACTTAGTGTGCCAGTTTACTCTATTAATTATCTAGAGTTCAGACCTGGTACTCCAGACTGTGAAACAGAGGAATTCACTTACCTTTCCTGATCGGAGTCCTTCTCACATGCTCTATCCCCAGGGTGACCCGGAGGTTGAGGCCGAAATTAAATGCAGGCCTACTTTTCTCCTCTGTACATCCCACAGGTATGGCTTTCTAATCTCTCCACTCACTACAACTAACCAAGATGGAGTCAGCCTATATCCTGCAGCCGGCTCCTCCTCCTGTGGGCACCCCACAGAGCTCCCTGGTGTCTATTCTGGAGACCAGGGAGCAGTACCTAAACTGGCCACCAGATGGCCACACTTAAACTATTACATTGCATACCTTAACACAATTTACTTTACTATCTTTAAATGTTGATCATTGTCTTCAGGGCAGGGGCACACAGGTCTAGCCACCCTCTTACAGGACTATAGTTTGTTCTTACTTTACATAACTGCAGGCTGTTATAGTAATTAAATTACCCCCTCTGGTATTCATACTTCATCCCCCCCAAGTTACATGATGAACAGCGAACCCCTTTATTACCCAATAACATTATGCCTCCTCCAAATGGCATAATCATCTCTAAAATAACACACATATGAAGGCATGCACGCATGTTAGAGGAGTCAGGGGTGCGGCAGTTGCAGGCAAGGGGGTCGAGGTTACTTCAGACCACCTGACTGCCTCCACAGGGAATTCTAGAGATGAGATAGGTGTTGTGTGGTGCCACTGTGGATCCAGTCGCCACAGAGGTACTGCACTCATGTTAGGGTGTAGTATCACTGTAAGGTGGGTACAGACCGGTGCCGGGACACCCAGATCACACTTGGAACAATTGTAGTGGGTTTGGGTGGTGAAGGAAGTAGTTAGAGGGAGCACCTGGGAGGAGTGAGGTCAGAAAGAACACATGTAGATGACGTGGGACACGTGATAGAGGGTATAAAAAGAGTGGGAAACATCTAGAACGCAGGAGACGACAGTGAGAACAAAGACAGTTGAACAGAGGTGGAGAGTGACCAGCTGAGGAGAGGTGGTAGAACAGTTGAGGAAAGGTCATTGAATAACAAGGTCGAGTTAGAGGGAAGCTAGAGAAAATACGCCTGAGAAGTGATTAGAGGACTGGAGCAAGTGAAAGCTCGTCCTATGGCCGAACATTAGAGCAGAACATTACCCAAGTGGCTCCAGGAGGAAGAGGGGGTCCCAGAGGCACAGGAAGTGAGCAATTTATCCGTGGGTCTCGTATGCATTGTCAGGCACAGCCAAGTGGTGGGACTAGGCCTCTAGGGGCACCAGGAACCCAAAAGACTAGTGGAGAAGACCAGGCTCAGCTAGCAACCCGGAGACTGTGTGGCACATTCATGGTGGCATGGTCGACAACCATGCACATCTGCTGAAAAGGGGACAACCATAGGACTAATGGGAGACACTGCAGGTTAACCCCTAGGAAACGCCCACAGTCACTGGCTCAGAGCACTGTGTGGCGAGGCGCAAGTCAGAACGGGTGAAGCAAGCGCTGTGTGAGACGACCTGGAAAGGACAGAGAAGGGGTGCTGGTTACATACCATCCTATTACCATTATCCATTGCTGCCTTCCAACCATCGGACCCTAGGAAGACTGTCGAGCAGTAGTGGCCATCTATGGCCACATCCTGCGGGTGGCGTTACATATAAATTAACAAGTATCCCCAGGTCCAGTCATCCCTGCCTAGAATGAACCCTCCTTGCAGTGGCGTAACCTGAAGCTCATGGACCCCGATGTGAAAGCTCCAACAGGGCCCCCAATTATTGCAAATCTTTAATAGCAATAGCATTTCTCTATTGGCCAAAGGGACTTTTGGGGCCCCCTAGGCTCCAGGGTCCCAGTGCGATTGCAACCCCTGCACTTGTTGTAGTTATACCCCTGCCTCCATGCCAGATCTCTATCCCTAAGAGAGAGAGCCACCCACACTGAACTTTTAATGACACCGCCAGGGTCACGAAGCCGGGTCTCGGTCCCTGTGATCCTCGTGATGAAGCCTCAAGAAAGTCAAGTTCCGAGTATCCTAAGGTCTTGGAGGATCGTGTCAACTGTGTTGTGCTTTCTCATACCTGAAGACTTTAGGTTGGAGGCCTCCTGTTTTATGGGGAGGGTGTCAGTGAATTCCTCACTTACCTCCAACAGTGCATCACACTCACAGGTTTTTAAAACTTTACTTTCGCAGGATAAGACACATACTTTGGCACACACTGTTACTTTCCATTTTTCCATCATACAGTCATTAATCATCTCCACAGAGGCACATTTCATGTTAACTTACACCCTTAGAGGCTGCTACAATTAGAGAGAACAGATCAAGGATGTGCCAGCACCTAACCACTTGGTGGACATTTGGGAGGTTCAGAACACTTAGAAGACCCTCCAGAGATACTCACAACCATCTTCTTCTCACTTGGCCCTTCATAAGGGGGTGCCCGACCCTGACAGGAGCACTCCTGAAACAGCCCAGTCCCACCTTATAAAAGGTCACTCTTCACTAGTGCTGCCGGATACTAGTACTCCCCTGCCTTCTCTTTAGTATCGTAGGAGTTCCTATTCCTTGCTAGCTCTATCTGCTCTTGACTTTTCTCACAATGCTCTCTGCAACTTAATCCATTTTCTTCCTTCTCTACACTAAAGGGCCTGTCACACGCGTCAATATCGCCTGCACGATATCGGCTGCACGTGACGTTGCAGCGATATTGACGCGTGTGACATACTGAATCAACCAGCGATAAATCGCTGGTTGATGATCGCCAGGTTTTAGAATCTGTCCTAAAACCTGGCGATTGTCGCCCGTGTACACGCAGCATCGCTGCGTGTGACACCGGGAGTAGCGATATTCCAGCTCCCAGCGCCTCTCACAAGCGCTGGGAGCTGGTAACTAAGGTAAACTGCGGGTATCTAGGCAGCGCGCGCTGCCTAGATACCCGACGTGTACCTTAGTTACCAGCCTCCTCCGCTCACCGGCTGGTATCTAAGGTACACAGCGGGTAACTAGGGTCCCTAGTTACCCGCTGTGTACCTTAGATACCAGCTGGTGAGCGGAGGAGGCTGGTAACTAAGGTACACGTCGGGTATCTAGGCAGCGCGCGCTGCCTAGATACCCGCAGTTTACCTTGGAGACCAGCCTGCTCCCGCTTCCAGCAGCCCGGCAGCGGGAGCAAGACATCGTGGAAACGATATTTAAATCGTTTCCACGATGTTTCTGGTCAATTGATCGCTGGTGAGTCTGCCTGTGTGACAGCTCACCAGCAATCAGCCGTCAATGTCGTCAGCGATCATCTCGCTGACGACATTGACGCGTGTGACAGGCCCTTAAGGCTACCTTCACATTATCGTTTGTGTCTGCATGCTGATGGCATGCAGACACAAACACAGTCAAAAGCAGGGTCTAATGATGTGTCCGCAGCGGAGAATGTCCGCCTGCGGACACATGACTGTGCAGGCTGGCCAGCTAGGTGGGAGCAATGCCTGGTAGACCAACATCACAAAACTTTATCCTACTCCACACTGATGAGGGGCAATACCCCGAAACAGCTGTCTGTGGATGGATACCTGGATCTGTTAATTCCCTTGTCATATCCTTAACTCGTAACTGAGTGGGATATTGACTAAAAGGGCCACTTAATATGGTGGCTATGGTGGTCTCCGCAAGGATTCCACCCCAGGGCTAGGTCATTCCCTGGAGGGATATCTGGCTAGTCCCGTGTTTGAGACTCTTAATCGAGGCTCCACGAACTCCATTTGCATATTTAAATTTCCTGGGGACAATGCATCATGAATTTCACTGTGTTTGAGCGATTTAGCCAGCTGCCCGCAGTGTTTTCCTTGACTGATCTCCCTGAGATCAGTGAGTGCTTTGTGATGAATCCATGTGAGGCATTTAATCCTGTTTTGAATGTGTCAAAGGTCGTTATCAATTTGTATTCCCAAATTCTTCTCTCTCTCTGTGCTTTGAAGTTGCTTTTTAAAATCATCAGCCTCGCTGTTGTGGTCAGGGCTGGAAAAATGTTTTGCTACAGATAGATCCATATGCTGATGCAGGTCGTTAAGCCATTGGAGATGGATGCCGCACATCGCGGGACACTCGCCGGAGAGGTGAGGACTTTTATTTTTTATTTTTAACACTTGCTTTATTTTATGTCACTTCCGCAATGTATGTATATACATGGCGAAAGTGAAATAACACAGGAACAGAGCAGTTTTAGTGTACTGAGCATGCTCAGTACACTAAAATCGGGTCCAGGAAACGATCCAATGTTTTCTCGGACCTGCGCTCTATAGGCCCCCATGTTATTTGCCGCGGACCACGCCAGATCAGATTCTGTCCGATATGGTCCGCTGTGCCCAAAATCGGAGCAGTCTCCGATTCTGGGTACAGGAGGAAATCGAACACAATCGGATCCGTGACAATTTGAACACAATCGAATGCCCATACAGGACCAATCCATGCCCATAGGGATACATGGGGGTCAAATCAGATCTGTGGCTATCTGTTTTACAACGGATAGCCACGGATGCACAAAAATCGTGATGTGAAGGCAGCCTAAGAGTGGTCCAGCAAATGCACTTTTGCAGTAGTAAGATAAAACATACATTTTTATTTCCACTAATTAAAATCCAAAGGTTCTAGTTAATCCATATATCTTCAGGCACAGTTAAGATATAGCGACTATGACCCCAGCCTAAGCTGACTGGATTACATTCCACAGCTCTTTTGCATTTTTAGGTTTTGTATCAGAAACCGCATTTTTTAGGTCACTTCACAAATTCTCAATCTGATTAAGGTCCGGGGATTGGGTTTGCCGCGTCATAACATCAACCTTGTTGGTCTGGAAACAGGATGACGTCCACTTGCTGATGTATTTGGGGATGTTTACCTGCGGAAACACCCAAATCAAGGGCGCTTCCTCTTCAGCATAATGCAACATTGCCTCTTTTAGTATTTTTGATATATTTAACGCCTTAACGACAGCCGTACGTCTCTAGACGTCAGGCTGTCGTTACCCGGTGTTTGAAGTGAGCTTCAAACCTCCGACATCTCAGCTGATCCACTAGCTTAGATGTCGGACTAACAGCTTCAATCGGTCCCGCCATCCGATCGGTGCTGTTAACCCCTTAGATCCCGCCATCAATCTCTGAGAGCGGGATCTAAGGGAGCCGGAGCGGGCAGCGCGTGGTTACCGGCTCCAGGGAAGATCTCGCGATAGTATTGCGGGATCTCCCGTGCTGATGTGACAGGCCAGGGTCCTGGCTTGACCCCAGAGCCTGTCACGGAGCATTTCCTTGTTGTGTTGGCAGGGCTGCCAACCACAACAGGTCCGCGATTCTGACACATACAGACGAGCTACAGCTCATCTGTATGTGTCAGAAGCGATCGGACTGTGCAGCTGCATGCCTCTCACAGGGACTGTGTAAAAGTAAGAATCAATAAGCAAATAAAGTTTTTACAAAGTTGAAAAAAAACAAAAAACATAAAAGTTCAAATCACCCCCCTTTTCTCCCATCCACAATAAAAGTATTAAAAAAATAAATAAAATACACATATTTGGTATCGCCGAGTTCAGAATCGCCCGATATATCAATATAAATAATCAAATAATGAGAGCCGTAAACTGCGTAGCGCAAAAAATGGTTCAAACGCCAAAATTACGTTTTTTTGGTCGCTGCAACAATGCTAAAAAATGCAATAATGGGCGATCAAAACAGCGCATCCACCCAAGTATGGTATCATTAAAAACGGCAGCTCGAGACGCAAAAAATAAGCCATCACCCAGCCCCAGATCCCGAAAAATGAGGACGCTACGGGTCGCAGAACATGGTGCAAAAAGTGCAATGGTTTTTTTTTTTCATGCTTTTGAATTTTTTTCCACCACCTAGATACCAGTAAAGGTATACATATTTGGTATCTACAAACTCGTACTGACCCGAGGCATCACACGGTCATGTCGGTTTTACCATATAGTGAACACAGCGACTAAAAAACCCAAAAAACAAACGTGTAATTGCACTTTTTTTGCAATTTCACTGCACTTGGAATGTTTTTTGCAATTTCCCTGTACATTATATGGTAAAACAAATTATTGCATCTGAAAGTACAACTCGTCCCGCAAAAAACAAGCCGTCATATGTCTATATTGACGGAAAAATAAAAAAGTTATGGCTCTTGGAAGCCGAGGAGCGAAAAAATGAAAATGAAAAATGACAAATTTCTTCGTCACTAAGGGGTTAAACTGGTCCATGGTGCCTGGTATGGGATAAATGGACCCAGTTGTAGTTGTAGAGTATGAGAAACATGCCCAAAGCAATACGTTTGCACCTCAATGTTTTACATACTTCATGGTGGAATAAATGTAGCTTTTGGCACAGTGCCCAAAAAGTAAAAAAATAAGGGTCCGCTTTACACACACCAACTTCTGTGTTCAACTTCTGAACAGATCTCTGGTTGCAGTGAAATCATGGACACGTTTGCTCCATTTTGTGGCTGTGTACAAATATAACAATGTGTCCATGATTTCACTGTAACCAGAATCTGTTCAGAAGTTGGACACAGAAGTTGGTGTGTGTAAAGCGACCCTAATAATAAAGGCCAAATCACTGTACTAAGTGACCAAATAATCAATGAATAAATATTACAAAGTAAAAAAAAACAGGAATTAGTAAAAACGGGAAAAAATAAAAATAAAATAAAAAGATGGGCATAACCGTAAACATTTGCTGATATTCAGCACAATATAAAACCATACAAAAAAGTGCATAACACTAAATCCAGTATTTTATTTGCATTAATAAAAACATTAACGTATAGAGAAAGATGGATGTAAAGTAGCAGTGCTAAGAAATGGCCAGTAGATAGCATCAAAACACCATAGATGAATGTAACTATAGAGTAATGGGAAAAAGTGCTCTGATGTATGCTAGCGGCAAGAGCGGGTGAGAGATTGTATATATAGGGTGAAGGAAAGATCATAGTCACACATAACACCCAGACAGCGAGCCTGCTGACTAGGCATTATCGTGGTGCGCACACTGAGCGGGAGATGTCATATTTAGGCAGGTTAGTGGAGGGCGGGAGCAGAAGAAGTTCAGTTTTGGAAAGGTTGAGTTTAAGATAGAGAGCGGACATGATATTGGAAACTGCGGTTAAACAGATCAGTCATCACTTACCAGAGATCGGGTTGGGAGGAGCTGAACCTTCTGAGCATGCTCAGTACAGCAAAACGGATCTGTTTTATAGTTTCATTTTTGTCATGCATCCGTCTCCATAGACCCCATGTTATTTGATACTGACAGCTACGGATCCGTGTCTGTCCATTTGTGTCCGCTTTGTTCAAGCAGTCTCCGATTCTGGGTGCATGAAAAAAACTGACACAAACGGAGGCCACTGAGGACCAATCCGTGCCCATAGGGATGCATGGAGGCCAAAACTGATCAGTGGCTATCAGTTTGAAAATGGATAGACGCTGCTCACAAGAAACACAGACGAATAATCGAAATACTGTCAATAAAACCATATGACAAATAATGTGAGTAAGAGTCAAGGTCATAAAATGATGAACGTATAAATAATACCCAAATTGATTGTCATGATAAGGTGCCAATATGATATGAAAAGATGACACCGTATGTATAAAATACAAAAAAGCATAGATATCTACAAAGCTATGGAGACAGGGCGGCACCGTCCATTGAAGAGTGGG